>KL269196.1:0-29207 GCA_000699545.1 Podiceps cristatus | reverse complement strand
GGGCTGTAGGGTGCCTGCTCTAGGCAGAGCCGCTGGCCAGCCCCAACGGGGCCGTGAGCATCCTTTCCTTTTAGCCTTGGTAACCCTGTAAGGAGACGCTGATCCCAGGAGCAGCCCTCCTGCGCCCGCGCCGTTGGCAAACGCCTGCTTCTGTGCAAGTGCCTGGCACAGCAGTTTCTGCTGCAGGTTGGTGAGGTGCAGGGGGAGGAGGGGGCTTGGCTGGCTCCTGGGACATCCCGAGGAAACGCTGATGAGACTTGGTGATTTTTTTTTTTTAATTTTTCCCCTTAAGCTCCCAGTGTCCCAGAATTTAATAATTTCATCAGTGGTTTTTCCTGCCTCCCCCCCACCATCCAGTATTAAAGCTGGATGCCATGCTGTGCCACCCCCCATGTATCTGCTCTCCCTACACTAGCGTTCTCCTGGCAGGCCTGGCCTCAGATTTGTAGTGAAAAGCTTTATGAAAATTGGAAATATACTGAGTCAGAATCATAGTTTTGTGTGTGTTTATGTTACTATGTAAATATTTTAAAAATCCATAAATATGCATGTGTTAGACTTTGGAACTTTGATTCATGTGAATTGAGGTAGGAGCTCATATTAGTTTTACAGTTTCCTTAAAGCTGAGTTAATTGTTTGAAGACCTTTAAGTTGCTATGTTCTTTACTTGTTTTAACAATATGTCAAATACCAATATAAAAACTGCCGAATATATAGGTTTCTATCATCCTCCTGCTCTTTCTTCTCAGGGAGTTGGAGTTTGTGTGAGGAGGGAACCTGACAGGTAATAAAAGTGAAGATGACAGCTCTGCAAGTGAACTCTGAATTTATAGACCAAAAGTAAAGGTCTCTCACAAGCCAATGCCTATAGGGAAGCTGGAATTGGAGTAGCTTCTGAAAGATTAAGGAATTTAAGTACATGCTGCAAGCTCTAATTTAAAGCCTTATCTTTAACACTTTAATGGAAAAGGACAGTCTTTTACAAAGTTCAGTCCAAGTGACGAATATTACTTGTACTTTGCTAATTATTGGAGCTAGTGAATGCTCCCTTATTCAATCTTAAAGAAAAGGTGTGGTCCTTAGTTGTAATATTTTGTGGAAGTTGTCAAATACTTAGGTTTGCTTTTCAGTTATTTCACAAAGTACTCCATTAATGTGAAATGCACGTAAACAGAAGCACTTCAGCTGTGTTTTGTGCATTGAACATAATGTGAATAAGATTTGACTGTTTGAAAAGGGAAGGGAAAAAAAACCCCACAACTATGCCTCTTAGTGTCAGCCTGATGTGGCACAAAGGAATACAAAAAATGTGGATGAGACTGAAATGGCCAAATTAGTTGAAAATAAGTCTTGAGGTGTGACAACCAGTAACAGAAAACCAGCACCAATAAATATTTTTTTTCTGTAATCATAATAATAGCCACTTTGCTGCTTTTGATGCTGTGCTTGTTCCGATAATGTTTGTAAATCACAGGTTTTCCCTTTAGAACTGTAAATGCAGCTTAATGAAAACTCAGGGCAAATGGTCTGTTTTCAGCTATTTTATGGATACATCTGTTGGCCTCTGGGAAAAACTTGTGTTAGTGCAGTGATCTTCAGGTGCAGACATGGGGAAGTCGCTATGTAAATGGAGAGTGGGAGACACAAATAATCACAGTGAGATGTCCTGTCTTTCTCCTTGACTTTGGCTTTATGGTTTGGCATCGCTAATTACTTCCAGCTCTATTCAGACATTGTATTTGTTCAGATGATGCCAAATGTTTGCAAAGAAGGGACAGAGATCCAGAAAAGTGCCCTCTTTCACCTTCCAAACATCACTGTTCAATGGCAATGGTGGGTGGTCGTCTTCTGTCCATCCGTCTGTGTCGTGAGTGTCCCCAGTTTTACTGCTGTGGGCAGATGATTAACACGACAGACGGTGGACGGCTGTGTAGAGCCATCAGTTTAAGATGCAGAGTTACTTGGATACGTGCTCCATATCTGCTGGGGGACGGACATCTTGGCAAAGCAAGCTGGGGATGAAGGGCCCGTCATCTTCTCCATGACCCTTTTTGTTCTCCACGGCTGAGAGTTGAACTCCCACATTGCATGCGTGCGTCTGTCCTTCCTCTGGTCATCTTCTGTTTTAACTGTGGGAGAGGAGGAGCAGAGCTTGGGGCTTCATTGTGTGTTTTTGTTTTTCCAAGTCAGCTTGAGTAAGTGGAATTTAGCAAGGAGCATAGTCAAAGTACAAACATAAGTGTAAAAAAGTAGTCACAAGGACTGAGGCCTGCCTCTTGAGTACGCTGCTTGCCTTTAAAAAGAAAGGGTGGGGGGGAGAAGTTGGTTGAAGAGAAGACTCGGATATGTTTATTCCACTGGAAAATAATTATTTTGATCTTCAGGGAGGTGTGTGAATTTGAGAGAAGACGAGCAATTTCTAGTTTGGTTGTTGGGTTGGGGGGGGCGTTTGGGGTTTTGGGTTTGTTTTTTGTTTGGTTGGGGGGGTTTTGGGTTTTTTTGGTGGTTGTTTCTTTTTCTGAAGCAGAGCCATAGGCTTTTTTCCTTAACCTCCCTTATTTTTTTTTTTATTATCATCAGACATTTAATTTCTCTGAAATGTTCCAGTCTCAGTTCAGCCTAAAAGCATTCAAACAGAATAGTGCACACACCTGTCAGGCCATGGGGGAAGTAAGGGGGTGCCAGCATACGAACCACAGGAATTAGCTCTTTGATGGACAGCTTTAGAAATAATGGCACCTCACTCATCTTAGGAAAGAGCCTTTTGGACTGCAGATAGTTTTGTAAGTTCCCACTTGTATTGGTGTATTTTTTTACTTAATTTTCATGCATTTATTGACATCACATGGAAATTCAGCTGCCAACTTTTTTTCCCTAGTCATTTGAAATATTTAAACCATGTGCATCACAACAACAAAACTCTTTCACAGAAATAGATAAAGTGCATTAATTCTTGATCAAGCTTGTCTTCTCCCTTTGAATTCAGCGTATCCTTTAAGCGCTGTGGTCCAGAAGCACTTTGACTAATGTTTAAGATGTCGTGACTGTGCCCAGGGACAAATGCAGCACAGTTACTTGTTCTACTCTGCCAGCCTGGAGAGGGACGGGATGAATGGCTGGAGGCAGTGACTTTTTAAACTAACTTAGCTAGCCTTTCAAGAGCGTGTCTGATCATGGCTTTAGAAACACACTGAATGCTTAATAAAACTGAAAACCTGTGCTGATTTGTTGCGTAATGAACATCGACGCTAATGGAGGTGGGTAGACGTGCTCCCGTCTCCCCAGACAGCAGCGTACGTACCATGGCTGGTACCGCAGTCACGTCAAAGCAGTTATGCAAGGTGTTTTCTTCCATGTTTGCAGCAAAGTCACCACGGTTCAGCCGTGTGTTGACCTAGAGATGAGAGCCTGGAGGTCAGGACAGTCTGCCTCTTGCCCTCAGCCCTGCGCTGGCTCAGATCTGTTACCCTCCACTTTCGTTCATCTCGTGGGTTCATCTCACTGCCTTATGAAGAATAGCGCTTTATTCATGTTTTGCTTCTTCCTGAGCGATCCCTTGCTGCTGCCCATTCCTGGGGCTCCTGTCTGTGTATCATAGAATCATAGAAAGGTCTGGATTGGAAGGGACCCCAAGGATCATAGAGTTCCAACCCCCCTGCCACAGGCAGGGACACCAACCTCCAGGCCTAGATCTACACTTGTAAATCCAAGCTTAAGCTTTTATTTCTGCTTTGCTCCCCGACACATCTGGTTACATGGTGTAGTGTAGACAAACGTGAACCGGTCCCCGCCTGTGCCTTTTGCCTGCCCTGGTTGCCAGTGATGCTGTCTGAGTAGCTGTGCCGCTAGTGTAGGAAGATGAAAAAAATAAATCAGTTCAGAGCATATTGCATGAGGAAGAAGCAGTCATCATTTTGCCGGAGAGTTTCTGCTGTCCCTGCCAAAGCCACCAGACCAGGAGTTGCAGTATTGGGTTTGTCAGTTGTCATGGATAAGGATTCTGGGCGAGACTGATAGTAACACCTGCGTTTCCCGTTGCGAGGGCTTCACATCTGAAGTCGGAGCTGAGGACGTGTGTGTTAGCCTCCTAGGTTTCCAGGTGTGGAGGTTTGAGGGGTTTTTTTGGTTGGTTTGGGTTTTTTTTTTTGGGGGGAGGGGGGAATGCTTTGAAACCTGAAGAAGCTGTGAAACCCAATAGCTTAGGTGAGCCGGTAACTGTAAATTGTGCCACGTGGTTTGCCTTTCTGTATGAAAGATAGCTAAGGCGCTTTCCACATGTGTGACTACTGCTGATGTTTGCGATCGGAGTTCATTTGGGGAAAAAGTCTGATGGCAAATCCAGTCATGTCAACAGTGCTAATGTGCTGTTTTGTTGTGGGCCACGTTAGAAAGGATCAGGTGCAAGACAGAAACAGATTTCTCAGTTTTAGTTGATGATATAATGTTTTATTTGTCAGGATAGTTCATGACTGACTTTGTTCAAGAACTGCTTTTAATAATCTTGTTCTCTAAAGCAGTCGCTTGAGGTGTATAGCAGTACCCCAAAACAAAGCATGCAACAGTATATGATACTATCGACAATGTAGATACAGGAATAATCAGTTCAAATGAGTAAATGCCTCTGTAATCTTTGATACTGTGTTAACCTACCATTTTAAAGACTTATTCCAGTATTAGGAGCTGGGAGTTTGTAAGGGGGAGATGCCTATATAGTTACCAGTTCATTTTGTTAAGGTGATTATAAGCATATACATTTATTAATTTTTTTATTAAAAATGAGAAATTTTTACAAAGCTTTCTTTTATGGGCTGGCTCTTCATTTGCCTTTAAAAGGGGTTCATGCATCATTCAGTAAAACTTCAAACTTTCTGATACTGAATTAGTAAAACATATTTAAGCTTAAAAAAATATTCAGGATTAATAGGACTTTAATCAACATTTTTGACTTATCTGTAGTTTGTGAGTTTACTATGTGAATTCTTCCTGTTTTAATGTAGGCGTTTAGATGCCAACCATATAACTGCCATACCAGAAGACAGTTTTGAGGGTCTGGTGCAGTTGCGTCACCTTTGGTTGGATGACAACAGCTTGACAGAAGTTCCCATCTACCCGCTCAGCAATCTCCCCTCGCTGCAGGCGTTAACGCTGGCTCTTAACAAAATAACGCACATTCCTGACTATGCATTTACAAACCTTTCAAGTCTCGTTGTTCTGTGAGTACTCGTAACTCTATTTCATAGGTCACTTTGGTTCTCTCCTCAGTTCCAGTTTTGATTAATCTAGGATGGCACTGAAAAGTGGTATTTTGCTGTGTTTTAGCTCAGTTGTCTAGTAACAGCCTATACTGCAACACAAGATGATATCATGTGTACTTAGACAATCTGCTGAAGGTTTGCTAAAGACTTTCTCCTAAACAGAAAGTCAAATGGGCTATGGGTAGTGAGATTGCCACATTTTTTCCTGGCATCTCATTTTAGTAATGAATATTTCAAACCAATGGTTGTCAGAGGAACCTTTCAGAGATGTTAAAAGAAGAAAATACGGTCTTGCCACAGACTTTTCTGTGTAGTCTTAAATATCTCCAAGGATTAATATGAATAATTACTTTGATTCATATGTTTAAATCATATTTTTATCACACTTCTGGATAGTGAGTAAAGGTTTAAAATAGGTTGTTTTGGCTATGGGCAATTTATTCTGTTCCCATATGAGGATGAAATATTTCTGTCTAGAAGTGAAAGACGTTTTTTGCATAATCCACCCCACGCAATGTGGTTTTTTTTCTAAACCATTTAACTGTCTTAATTTCATTGAAATATCTGCTAATTTGAAATTATTCACTTGTTTTCATACTTGTTTTTTAGACATCTTCATAATAATAAAATAAAAACTATAGGAAAACACTGTTTTGATGGATTAGACAACCTTGAAACCTTGTAAGTATGCTTAAAGTAATTTGTTGTTCAGTGTTTGTCTCACTCCCAGCTTAATCAAGGTTACTTTACTGGTATGGTGGAGACTTTGCGCATAAGGCATGTGTGTACCGCACAACATGTATCACCAACACTTAAGTCCAGCTCAGGTTTTGGAACTGAAGGCTGGTATCAGTGCAGTGCTCCACCAAAACTAATTAACTATGTTGAGAAGCAGGTAAATATTAGCCTGGGTGAAATGTTAGGCTGGAGGATGTGACTCTAATGTTCCTAGCCCTGATGTAGCTGGTCTGTCTTTGCATAGCACTCCACTGAGTCAGGTGGATATATCAGAAGTGTTTGAGTGGCCCTGTTGGGTGATAAGGGACAAATATTTGTTTCTCAGATTTACTGTGGGATTAAGCATATTTAAAATACACTGCCAAAACTGTTGTGTGTGATGATAGGAGGGTTCTCGGAGGGCCCCAGCAGGCCATTTCTCCGCTGCTTCTCCCTTACTGGATGCTGCCCACCAAGGAGACTCTTGCTCCCGTGTCCCCGCAGCTCCTGAGACAATCTCTGCAGGCTGGTAGAAAACAGCCCGGCTCCTGGTTCCCAGTCTCTTGCACGAGAGATTTACCCAAGTTCCCTCCAAATACCAGCAAATATGAAGATGATGGACGGGTTTATCTGAAACAGTGACCCTTATGTTCCTTTGGGCAGAAACAGGGGGTGGGAAGCATCACCTTCCCCTCGCCCCGTGTCTGCTGTGCCCGCTGGCAATTCGTGCTCCCCCAGAACCGGGTGTCTGTGGTGGCCAGGTCCTGGCCACAGTGCTCCTCAACCTTCAGAGCGTCTCCTTGGGGAGGAATGGCTTTCGTCCTCCTGGGACACGCTTCCCTGTTCCCTTCAACTCGCCCAGTCAGTGTCTAATAGTGGTCTCTCTTTCAGTAGTGCATTTTCTTACGCTTAAGAGAATGCAAAATAAATAAAACAGATGAAGGAGGGCGAGGGCCTGTTAAAGCCAGTGACGTGTGGAGCTTGAAGGAGTCCAGGAACACTGCTCACTCCAGCTATCTTCTTGTTCTCTTAGAACCTTAATTAAGTAATAATTAGATGCTATGTAAATATGCACAGCTGATGTAAGACTCCCAAAATGCTTTTCCCTCTCACAAGGAATCCCTTTGGCAGAAAAAGACTGTAGCAGGTCCTAATATTGCTGCTAAAATGGTGACAGGTTAACTGAGATTTCAACATCTCCCTGTCACCGACATGCACTGGTTCAGTGTGGTGAGATTTCCTTCTGCTTCTGTCCAATATTTTAATTGGTTTTGCTACAAGATCTGCTACTGTCTAATAGCTTATTTACTGTTTACTGGATAAAACCCGAAAGAAAAGTTTTCAGAGTAAGCTAATAAAGAGCAGTCATTTGTATCTACTTTTTAAAAAAACAAACAAACATTAAAAACCCCCCAAAACCCCCCACAAAAAACAAACTTTGAAATCTTAATTAATTTCCATGTAAATTCTGTTGAAGAAAAATCTGTGAGATGTTGAAAAATACTGAACTTCACTGTAAGGGAATGTCATTTGACTTAATATGAATAATCTTCTGGATAATATTAAATATCTCACTTAAGTTATTAGCTGGTTATAAAGCATGTACAACATTAGAAAACTAAATCTAAGTTAAAAATCAAGTTATTCTGTGGCCTAGTTAAAGATATTCTGAGAACTTTTTACTTTCACTGAATTGTTTTAAATAAAAACTATTTTAGCAATTCATGATTGCTATTAAGAATTTTATATTTTTCCTACTTTGTTTTTTTCTAGGGATTTAAATTATAATAACATGGTTGAGTTCCCCGAAGCCATAAAAGCACTCCCAAGTCTAAAGGAGTTGTGAGTATTACTTATTCTCCCTTTTTAGCAGTTTTCTTCTCCTTTCCATAAATAAAAAGGGAAAAGAAACTCCCTGATTTAAGAATGCTTGTCTCATTATGCGGCAACCTAGATCTGATTAAGTTATGCTAAGTGATGCTATAATGAAAGGAAAATATAATCATCAGCTAGAGAGGGAACCTATTGAAAATTATTTTGGAGTTATATAACCAAGCAATTTATTCAGGAGAACCATTAGCATAACTCTTAATTGTGAGGTGGTTTTGGCCTCCAGTAGCAGAATTAAGTATTCACTCAGCACACATTTTCCTTGTCCCCCCCCCCCCTTAAGAGGGGAAGAAGAAGAGATAAAGCACAGGATCATGTTTTGGACAGAACAGTTCCTTTCTAATGAAATGTTTTCAGTTCAGCTGATGTGGGGTAGACAGAAGTCATGCCTTCAAAGTTACTCCTGCAGTTTGACTTACTCGGATTTAACTGCAGTCCCATTTTGGCAGGACTGGGAGTTGAGTAGGTGTGAAGAAAATGACTACTGGTTGAATCTACTGGCAGGATATTTTTAAATGTTGGTTTTCTTCCTTGCTAATATCTCTAGGGGATTTCACAGTAACTACATTTCCATAATTCCTGATGGTGCATTTGCAGGAAACCCCCTTCTAAGAACGATGTAAGTAATTTTCATGCATCTATTTTTAGTCTTTAGCAGACAGAGACCGTAATAACAGCGATTGAAACATGTTTTTCATTTCCCAGACACTTGTACGATAATCCGTTGTCTTTTGTGGGGAACTCAGCATTTCAGAATCTGTCAGATCTGCATTCCCTGTAAGTATTCTGTCAACTACACGCTACAATAAATGGATATGAAATGTTGTGGCTAAGAACTCAAAATAACTAAATTTTCTGACTGCCTCTTACCTTATAATTTTTTTGCAGTAAACTTTAATAAACATTGTTACTGTTGGGAATATCCAGTTTCTTAAGAACCTCTAGTAAATATGCTCTACAACCTTTTTCTAAAAAAAAAAAAAAAAAAAAAATCTTCATTACCTTGCATAAGATACATAACCTCAGGCCAAATACTCAGGTTCTTACTTAAGCAAACTGCAGTATGTCCTAGGTGGTTTTTGAACAGGGGTGTACATTGTGAGAATGTTTTGCAGGTTAGTGCACGCTTGCTCTGAAGAGATACCAGTTCTGGGGGTGACGAGAAGGCAGAATGGAGTGAGACTTCAGACTTTGAAATACAGACTGCCTAAGAGTTTATGCCCTTTTCATTCCCGATGTTGATGAATTCCAATTGTTTGCTCATGGAGAAGCAATTTATTAAGCAAATTACTAGTATAAGAAGCAGTGAAAGGACTATCTTCATGTGTAAACTTTAAACAAAAGCAATAAGGACGTTAGAATGTCTCCTTAGTGGAAATATCCACCTGATAGCAGGAGAGAA
The DNA here is from genome assembly GCA_000699545.1 of Podiceps cristatus. Lineage (NCBI taxonomy): Eukaryota > Metazoa > Chordata > Aves > Podicipediformes > Podicipedidae > Podiceps > Podiceps cristatus. The sequence continues at coordinate 19,943 of KL269196.1, read as the reverse complement.
TGTCAGAATTCTTTGCATAATAGTTTACAGCTAATTTTCATGGGGATTTTTTTAGGGTCATTCGGGGTGCCAGCATGGTGCAGTGCTTTCCTAATTTGACAGGAACCGTTAATCTGGAGAGTTTGTAAGTATCTTCTACAGAAATAATTTCCAATAATTTCTTGGTTTTGCCTGCTGTGAAGTGATTGAAGTGTGATTAGTGGATCTGGAGAGCAACTGGATGTATGTTCTCTTCCTGTCAATAAATGTTAAGTAATTGTATAGCTTTCCTTACTGTGATACCTGGGTGCCTCTAAATGTTTCTTATTAGGCTAAGCTGACAACCGGCTATGAAAAGGCCATTCATACTAGCCCCCACCCCCACCCTTCACAGAACTGAAGAACAGATAAGTTGGCCTCTTTCAAAAAAAAAAAAAAAAAAAAAAAAAAAAAAACCCAGAAAAAATTTGGTGGACAACTCTAGCACCCCTATAGCTGAGACATCATCCTTCTTCTGCTCTTGTATATGCTTGTTATGCCATCTACCATCAGCAGTGCAAACACTTATATATGGGGTTTTTTTCCACAGAACTCTAACAGGGACCAAGATAAATAGTATTCCTGTTAATTTATGCCAAGAGCAAAAGGTGCTGCGAACCTTGTAAGTATCCGCATTGTGCTCCTTTTTTCATCTGTATCATTTTTTTTAAATCTTATTTTAAGCCGAAGTATTGCTTATAATTGTTCATCTTAGTAGTTCTATCAGAGTTGGAAATATGATTCTGGTTTCTTGATTCTTCAAATCGAGACTTGTGGCACAGTTGATGTAATGCCTTACATTCCTGAAACGGGGTCCCCTTCATAGGGGTGCACTGTGTTTCTTTCGTGTTTTATGAAAGATCTGTAAGGTCATGCTGCAGAACAGTCTTTGCATCTTGACATTCGCTCTGCTACCATTCATTCTTAACACAACTGTAGCCATCCACATTCAGAGGTTAAGGAAGAGCTTAGTTATAGTTCTTTTGACTTTTTGTGGTTGGGATCACAGGAGAGAGAGCGTCAGGAACCGAAAGAAATGGAGATGAGGATTAGGAAGCGGATAGTAATACAGAAAATCAAGAAAGGAAAGGCAGTAAGGATGTGTTAAAATAAACACAAAAACACCCAAACTGGAAAATGAAACCATTGGGGGGGACAGGCAAAGCCATGTTTACAAAGGGTACATGCAGGAAAATCTGGAACAAAAGCAAGTGCTGAAAAATGGAGGAGAAAATATCTTCTGTCTTATACATGGAAAACTAGGGAAAAAGAGTGAGGTAGGATTTATTTTCAAATGGTAGTTTATCTTTTGAGCAGAAATTTGAAGACTGCTTGCAAGTTTCTAGTCTCTTTTTGCTGCATAGTTTCACAGGAAAATCTGAACTTTCCTAGGTCTGCTTAGGGGAGGTACCAACATGCTAACTAAAAATTTACACCAAATTCCTGCATTGCATACCATCTTTCCAATTTATTTAAAAACAAAACAAACAAACGAACCCCAACACCAAAAACCAACCAAACAAGAGAGATTATCGATAAAACTTTTTAGATTACAACTCTCAGAAGTCAGGGAATTTGTACATGGGGTATGGATATCCAGATGCAGAGCTGGAGGCAGTGCCTATAGAATCAAAAATGTCAGTCGGGAGGGATCTCATGAGCTGTTGAAGCCACTGCAGAGGCACGGCCTTTCTCTATTTTCAGTTACAGAACACTAGTTTCAGTTGTTAATGTTTGCCAAATAGAGAGTTTGGGGATGATTTTTTTTTTTTTATGCTTGCTTGCTTTACATCACTGGTTGAGTATTTCAGGAAATTAAAAATCATTCACAGAATTCAGGCACAAAAAGAGGGAGTGATATAGAAAAGTTTTTTAAAAAGCGTTATATGAATAAAGGGATAAAAGGCAATGAATCATCATTTTGGAGTTATATAGACAGCCTAATTTTTGCTATTTGGTGACTGTTGCAAACTTGATATACCAGTTATGTCTTTCTACACTTTTGGATGTTTGTAATACCTATAGTCAAAGTGGGGCTAGTTAGGATGACTGTGGAGAGACCACATTTGTGATGCCATTCAAGATTTTCTCTAAACTGCCCTTAGTTTTTCTGCAGAACGTTACTAATGGGAAGATTTTTCTGCCAATCCATTTAATGGTTACAAGTGATGAGATGTTTCAAGCAGAAGAGTTGAACTAAGCACCTTTCTCTCTTTTTCTGTTTTGAAGGGACTTGTCTTATAACAATATAAAGGACCTCCCAAGTTTTAAGGGCTGCCAATCCTTGGAAGAAATGTAAGTAGAAATACAGGTTGTTTATCTTTATTACTACCTTAGTATGCTGAGTTCAGATCTCTAGAAATATTTTTGATTCATGTATGATCATAAGTACAATTTTAGGATTAAGGACAGACGGAGTTAATATGACCATCTCTTGTGAGGAGTATACTGGACAGAGAATTCAACTACTTATGTTTTCCTCAATTAGCTGAAGTTTAATTGTTCCTGTGGCAAAAAAAAACCAACTAAGGATGCCTTAATCCTGCACAGTTTTTCTGCCTGCATGTTTCTACTACTTCTACTTCACTCGAGCTTCTTTCCCCTTAACCGTGTGGGGCTAATAGACTTCTCACAGGCCTTTGCTGTTACGCTCTTGACATCTTCAGGCTCATTGTACACATGGTTCATTGTACACATGGCTACACATTGTACACATGGTAAAGGGAACTAGTGAACTGGAAGTATAACTTTCCCATCAGCTCTTGAAGCATTTCTCAAGACTTCCCTTTCATAAATCCGTATTTCAATAAATGAAAGCGCACCCGGTGGTAGAATACGCCTAAAGATTCCCTGCCGAATTAAGCAGATTTGTTTTGAATCTCAGTGTGACTCTTCAAAGTTCACAGTGTGTTACTTTTGGCTTGGAAATAACTCAGTCTGCACTTAACAGTCTTTTCTAAATTGAGTTGTGAATTTGGATTGGGCAAAGGTGCTGCCACAAAATAGCTTCATGGTTGTATTAAGTATTAACATGGCTAATGTGAAATACTTAAACAGTTTGCGTACAAAGGGAAATGAGAAAAGTCTTGCCATTGGTAAGGCTAAACAGATGCATTAGCAGGCACCGAGCTATCCCTTGGTTTGAAGTCAGCCCAGTTTGCTAATAAAGTTCCATTTCTACTTCTTCACTTTGCAGTTCCTTACAGCATAATCAAATCCAAGAAGTCACAGAGGATACCTTTCAAGGACTGTCCTCCCTTCGTATCCTGTAAGTGAACATAGTTGCATATTTTGTAAAATGAGATAATGTTTCCAATTCCCATATAAACTGTGGTCAGGGTTTGGGGTTACAAATCTGATGGATGGTAAAAGGCTAGATAAGCTGGATCCTAAGGAGAAGCAAGCCATATACAGGAGATACTAGCAGCGGCCAGTTTCAGTCCTGTTCTTTCTAGTCTCCTTTTTATTTTGGTAGCCTATATAGGGATTGAGAGAGTTAGGTTTTTTCCAGTAATCCATAATTTTGCATTGTATTATTACTGTATTGTTTTGTTATGAAGTATTTGTTGGAGAGATCCTTTCTGTTTTCCTCAGGAGGAGCAGACCTGTAAACAAAATTGTCCCCTCCCCTTACATCTCTAGCTTTATGAAGATTATATAGGAACATTGACTTTATCAGGAAAAAAAAAAAATCCACAAATTGACAGATACTTTAAAAAGAATGTCATAAGTCATGGTGATCTAGGATCTGGATTTTGAAATCCAACAAAGCAGGTGCCCTTCTCCTTGTTCTTTTGCCGCCTTCCCCCAGCTCTGCCGACGTGCCCTGCCACAGGCGCAGTTGTCGCCGAAGTGATGGTCCTGGCACCTTTGGCCTGGGAACGGGTGGTGCCGGAGCCTTGGGAGCACAGGCGGAGCTGTAAGCGGAAGGAAGGGGAAAGGGGGCAGGAATGGGAGGAGGATGCTGCCTTGGGGATGAGGTGAAGCAGGATACAGCTGCCTGACCGGGGGTTCGGCTGCTGCTGCACCTGGCTGACCGGGGAGGGAGGGGAAATGGGAGCTAGTGCTGCTTTTCTGTCAAAGCCGTAACGTATTTGTCACCTGAGCTTTTTTCTCAGTAGAGTGGCTGTTAAAAAGTTTTGATGCAACTGCTAAGATAATCTCATTTGGCATTCATTGCAGCGACCTCAGTAGAAATCGGATCCATCGGATCCACAAGGAAGCTTTCACTGCTGTTGGAGCTATTGTTAACCTGTAAGTAGTCTATTCTGTGCAGCGACCTCCTCCCTCTGTCATTAAACTGCTGAGATGGTAAATGTTTTTAGCTTAAAACTGGCGTTTTGTGTTTCATCTCTGTGGATCATGTGTGCAGGGCATGCTTCTTTAAAGTGCCTGCTGCACTGACAGGCATTTGCCAGACCACAGCCTTGGTGTGAGACTTCAAAAAGCCTTCCCGCTATGCTATAGGATCTTCAAACTGACAATGTTGTAATGCTGTCTTAATATTCCCATTTCAGAGACTTAAGTTTCAACGAACTCACTTCAGTTCCAACTGAAGGATTGAGTGGACTGAACCAGCTTAAACTTGCAGGCAATTCTGAGTTGAAAGAAGCTTTGGCAGCAAAGAACTTTGCAAAGCTCCGGTACGTTGGTAAATAACACTACAGAGTGCCTTGCTTACTTTGGCGCAACAAGCAACATGACAGTAAATGGGGCCAGCTTAGATAATACGGCAAATAATCAGGCCCTTTGAGTCCCGTAGGGCCTTAATGTCGGTTGATATGAAAGAGCATCTCACTATTCTGGTATAGAAGCCGTTCGCAGACAATTTTCTTGGAACCTTTTCTGTTTTCTCCTCCACCACTACTCAGGCAGGTGTCATCTGACTTTGAGTGGTTTGGGTGGATTCCATTTGTTAGTGAACTGAGCACATCTGTCTTTCAGAGTGTGGAAAACGGGTGCAGACGCGCAGGTGTCTGATTCCATAAGCACCACGCTTCATATGTACACTGTTTATTCTTGGAGGCAAACGATAAGAGTGACAGTAATCATTCAAATGGAAACGTGGTACTGATTTCAGTGGGAGGTGGATGAGACAGTGATGAACTGCTTTGCATTTTCAAAGATCTTTCTGCACATTACTAAGAAGCGGTTAAAAATTGCTTCCCATACTGCCCAATGGAAAAACTGGAGAGTAAGATACTATTAATTGTCTTAAGGCCAGCAAAGGAATCCGTGTCACTTTTAGAATCAGGCTTCAGCAGTCCTGTGGCAGCATCAGACTGGTTTTAGGTTTTGATCCGTGTTTGCGAACTAATGCATCGCGGGATCCTTTAGACTGATGTTTCTCCTAATTATTTACAAGAGCAGAATTCAGGAACAGTACTGCAGATAGCTGGTACTGTGGCCTTGAGTCAGAAACATTAGCTTCTGGTCTGCTGTTATCTCACTGTTTATGTGGACTTTTTAAAACTCTGTATTTAGAAAGTTGTCCTCAATGCATTCGAGAAAATGTAGTACGTACTATTTCTGTCCAACACCAAAAAACAAGGTGGGGGCGGGGGGCGTGGAATTTTGGGGCCACAAAATGAAGAGTGAGAAGGAATTTGCTTTGTACTCCTTGCAGCAGACAAGATGTGGATGCATCACCTGTCCTTTATCTCAGTGCATCCAAAATGGTTACAACTAATCCTATTTAAAATAATTTTTTATTAGTGACCGTGACAAAAAGAAGCTTCAGTTGTAGCACTGAAACGTCCCACTTAAATATTTTTAATAGATGATAATCTTAACTTGGGTTACAATGGGTAACACTCTTTTTTGTTCTGCCTGTATTCCAGGTCGCTGTCTGTACCATATGCTTACCAGTGCTGTGCATTTTGGGCTTGTGATTCTTATTTAAACCCTAATGCTGAAGATTCCAGTCACCAAGATCAAGGTGCCTCGAGGGACCGTGAGAAGGGTAAGTGTTCCATTGTGCTGAACTGGCACTATTAGTTTGGGCCAGACTAGACCGAATAACAGTGTATGTTGTCTTTGAATAAGGAATTTTTGAAAATATAAATCCTTATAGGGATGCAAAATATGTCTCTGAACGTGCTTAGCAGTTGCTTACAGATAGGCAGTGCCATGTTCCTTCTAAATGTGTGAAATAAATTTATCTGACAGTGTAAGATTTGCCTGTTTTAAAAAAAAAAAAAATCAATTTTTTAAAAAATTCAGAACCACCAGTATTGTTTCTGCTCTGGCAGAAAATGTTTTCTCAGTATTTTAACTTCCCTGTTCAGAAAGGGCTTGTCCTTCTGCTGTCTACTTCAAGGCCCATAGATCTTTCCTCAGTGACGAAAGATGTTGCTGCTTTGTTATAAAGCATTGTGAGTAGCTGGGACAGGCAGTAGTAACTCAAACTGTTGCAGTGATTTACGCACTGAGCATTTGACCTTAGGTGGCAAAACAGAATAGCTCCACCTGTTAAAGGCTTGAATGTTAGTGAAGAGTTGGGTCCTTCATCTTTCAGAGGACTATTTCCATCCTAGGCAGCTTCACTGCATTTCACTTTTTTTCTTTCTACAACTAACCTGTTTTTAATTTTCACTTGGAAACAGCTGATGCAGATGTTGTAAGAAATGAGGAAAATGAGGAACTGGGACAGACTATTATTCACTGTACACCAGCAACAGGTAAATCTTGTCATGTGCTTTAGTGACATAGTGAACTTCAGGCATGGTGTTATGCAAATAGCTGTCTGCAGCATTACAGGTTTCATTCCTCATGGTCATTTGGCACACAGAAGATTAAATTCTACAATGCTTGGGTGAAACTTCATTTGATGTCAGTGTTGTTTTGGATGAGCAATCGCAAATATTTGGCTCAGCTTTAGACACACAGCACTATATTGGAGAACTAGGCTAGGAAAAAAACAGAAATTTGTTTCCATAAGCTTTAAAAGCTTAACTCCAACTGCTGCTACGGGTGGTTTTCACTATGCCTGATGTCTTTGCAGGAGAGGGCGAGGAAAGCTCATGTGATCCGTGCCCCAGCCCTGCTACAGCAGCATTAATTGACAGCAGAGCACTGTTAGGAGTAGCTGGAGCAGGCAGTAGCATCTTAAACTGCTGCAGATCTTTGTGCGATGAGTAGTCTTACTGGCATACCAGAACTACTCCAATTCAGGCTTGCGGAGTCCAGGAGTCTTCAGTCTTGCAACATGCCTCTTTTCATTCTGGGCGGCTTCATTGCTGCCTTCTGCTTATCCTCCTCGAACCACAAATTTATTCACATGGTTCTGCTCAGCTCCTAAAGCACTTGCTGTGGTGCCTCCTACTTCCTTGCCTTTGCCATGGGCTTTCCAGAGGATTCCTTCTATACGTTTTGTGCCCTCCTGTTCGCACAAACAGGAACTCGTAGATGGGGGGACCAGAATGCTTCCAGTGAAGTTACTGCTGGATGAATAGGAGTTTTCCAAGTCTCTTCTCCTAAACTGGTATTTGTCATCCATTTTGAAAATCTGATCTCTCTTCATCTTTTGGGTTAGCTCCAGCTTTAGTATGTAGAATATCACCAGGATTTCTTGATCATGGCCAAAAAAAATTTGTGGTCAGAAAGTCAAATATATTATTAATGTAACTGTATGTGATCTGACAATTAATTTGACCAGTGCTGTTTATTTGCTTTTGATCTCCTCTTGACAGAACGAGAATTCAGACCGTGTGTTACATGGGTTAAACCTTTGAAGCCTTTAGCTCTCTCTCTTTGCCCATGCCAGACATGCTGTAGCTCTAAAAGGAATGAAGAGCTTGTTTTACAAGTTCACAATTTGCCTTGTTTTTCGCCAGTCCCTCCCATACGAAGAGCTTGTTTGCTATGCCATGCTGTCGTCTGGTCCTAAGTAGGACACTCCACCCACCATGTCAGTTCTGAATCATTGCTCGTCTTGTAGATCCGCTTTCCGCTTTGCCTAATGGCAGGAATGGGTTGCAGAACGGTGGCACGCAAGCAGCGTAGCACCGAAAGCCGTGAAGCTCATCCTTCCGAGCACAAATTTCCCCGGTGGGCTGGGAATATTGGCGAGGGAGGAGGGTAACACTTAACTCTAAGGATAGTTAGACCTTGGGAGAAAGACAGGAAAGTGTAGTGGGTTCTGTTGTTTGTCTGAAGATACCTCACTGTACAGCTACTATAGAAAACAGTCTTCAAATGGATTTTGGAAGCACAGGATTGACATTTCTAAATTTCCCAAGTTAAGAATTTGTTTTTATTTTTAAGTAGTTTAGCAGGTACTGCTGTGTCACGTGAATGTACTTTAAAAATAATTGTTCTGGCAAGGATGTCTTAATTGAGAATACCTGAAAAAAAAGGGGGATTTTACTGCTGATTTTAGTGGTCTGATGCAGTTAGTACTGTTATTTCTTGCCCAGAAATGAAGCTCGCTCATTTAAACAAAGATGACGATTTGTTTTTTGAGTTGTCAGTTTGGTAATTTCTGGAAGTTGCTTTAGGCCTTGGGAGATTTTTGCACTGATACTTAGTCGTTGGGTGCAGTTGCTGTCCAGCCGCCTTAGGGACGGGTCGTACATACCTTGCACCTGCCTAAATGGAGGCAGGAGCTGCGCGGAGCCGGAGCCACGGGCTGGATCCAGCTCGGAAGCCCCAGCCCGAGGTGGCAGCGCAGTTCGGCATTTTTCTGCTCTGCCTTCAGCTCCCAGAGCGCCCGACTGCAGGGAGAGAGCCCCGGCTATTGTGCTTCGGACAATTAGCAGTGCCTAATGGGGATGTAGGAGAGGTTAAACTCTTCTAATTGTTACTTAAAATCAGTAGGATTTCCCTATGGAATAAATAGCAATTAGAAGGATTAGAAGGGTAAGCAGAAGTAGTGACCTTTTTTCCTTGTCTCGCCTTATATTATTTTGCTTGGTGGACGTTTATTATTTAAGCTTTTTTAAGTGGCAAATGAAGAAGAAAAAATTAATTTTCCCTAAATGACTTTCCAAGCTCTCAGTGCCTTTCAGTGAGGGGGGTGAGGGAGAGGGCTTGTGGTGAATTCCTGTCCCTATTAAAGCTGATAAATTGAATTTGTCGGCTGCTTTACAGATGTTTCTTTGTGACCAAAAGTTTCTCTGGAAGGCATGTTTGTGAATAATTTTTTGAGAGAACATGTTACTTCTGAAAAATTCTTTCCCCTTATTAGTCAGTTGTGAACATTTGATTTTATTTTGTTACCAACTTTTTAAGTATGAAAACTAAAGAAAATAGAAAGTATTTCAGTGGACCTATAAAAGCTATTTTGAGTAGCTAAAAGGTAATTAAGTTTGTTTAGCTGGCTTATTTATACAAAGTATTCTCAAATGACCATTCATCGCAGTAATTATTTCAGGCATAATTAATTAGTAAATAGCTTCAGCAGAATAGTTTACTTTCAACCGACCTATTTAGCAGTTCAGCTGTGTACTCTATTCATGAATTAATGAGGAGTGCTCTTGTAATACCTTTTGAAAATCATGCTTATTAGGGCACGTTTTTTTCCCTAAATGGGTTGTCTTTATCTTTTTTCCTTCTTCTTCTAGGTGCCTTTAAGCCTTGTGAATATTTATTGGGAAGCTGGATGATTCGACTTACTGTCTGGTTTATTTTTTTGGTTGCTTTGTTCTTCAACCTGCTTGTCATGTTAACAATATTTGCATCCTGTACTCCATTGCCATCTTCCAAACTGTTCATAGGCCTGATTTCTGTCTCTAACTTATTTATGGGAGTCTATACTGGCATTTTAACTTTCTTGGATGCTGTCTCTTGGGGAAGATTTGCTGAATTTGGCATCTGGTGGGAGACTGGCAGCGGTTGCAGAGTTGCTGGATTTCTTGCAGTCTTTTCGTCAGAAAGTGCCATTTTTTTCCTGATGTTGGCGGCTGTTGAACGAAGCTTCTCTGCGAAGGAGATCAGTAAAAAGGGGAAAAGCAATCGCCAGAAACAATTTCAAATTGCGGCGCTTTTTGCTTTCCTGTGTGCTGTGGTAGCAGGATGCTTACCACTTTTCTATAAAGCGGAATACTCGGCATCACCCCTCTGCTTGCCCTTCCCCACTGGAGAAACACCTTCGTTAGGCTTCACAGTAACTTTAGTGCTCCTGAATTCATTAGCATTTTTGCTAATGGCTGTTATCTACACTAAACTGTATTGCAACTTGGAAAAAGAGGACCTCTCCGAAAACTCGCAGTCCAGCATGATTAAGCATGTCGCTTGGCTGATTTTCACAAACTGCATCTTTTTCTGCCCTGTTGCGTTTTTCTCTTTTGCACCGTTGATCACTGCGATTTCTATCAGCCCTGAAATCATGAAGTCTGTTACGTTGATATTTTTCCCGTTACCTGCTTGCCTGAATCCAGTTCTGTACGTATTCTTCAACCCAAAGTTCAAGGAAGACTGGAAGCTGCTCAGGCGCCATATGACGAGGAAGAACACAGCGGTAGCAATTGCCGTCAACTCTCAAGGGGGCTGCGTGACGCAGGATTTTTACTACGACTGTGGCATGTACACCCACTTGCAGGGTAACATTGCCGTGTGTGAATGTTGCGAATCGCTCCTTTTATCCAAGCCCGTGCCCTGTAAACATTTAATAAAATCACACAGCTGCCCCGCGCTGGCAGTGGTGCCTTGCCAAAGGCCTGACGGCTACTGGTCGGACTGCGGAACCCAGTCAGCCCACTCCGACTACGCGGACGAGGATGACTCCTTCGTGTCGGACAGCTCAGACCAAGTGCAGGCCTGCGGCCGCGCGTGTTTCTACCAAAGCCGAGGATTCCCTTTGGTTCGTTACGCCTACAACATACCGAGGATTAAAGACTGAAAGGCTATTTTGCCATCAGCTGTTCTAATAAAGAGGTATAATGCTTCGTAGACCGTTGCCTGGTTTTGACCTTTTGAGCAGGAAGCACTTTTGTAATCATCATTAAGTGTCGTTTGTAAAGAAGGGAAGCGGGCAGTAACTTCTTGAGCCATACGTTTAAAAGTAATTGAACAAGTAAATCAATTGCCCTGTCTGTAAATAATTGGTAAACCAAATTTGTTACCCAATATTTTTACTCTTTCCACAAATAGTGGTTCTTTTATACAGTTTTTTACATGCTAAGGGTGTGTTTCCACGTTGTACTCCAGTTGTACTTTGCTTCTGCTGTTGGCAAGGTAAGTTCTGTTGATTTTTTTTTTTTTTTTTTTTTCCTGCCAAAGCACAATATAAAGGACAGCTGTTAAATATTAAAGAAATTATTTTTAAATGTGACTTTTCTATAACTAAGCAAAAAACTCTCTTGCTAGCTTTGTGTAGTGTATTCAGCATTGAATCTCAGGATGAATTTTACTGCAGGGCCAAAAAAGGGATTAATTCTCCCATACGTAACTGTGACAGCAATACAGGAATACGATGATTGTTTTGTATTTCAAGCCAACGTTCAATTGTAAAAAACGGTTTTGTTAAAATAGAGCACTTGTAATCCACAGTATCTGTAGACTATGAAATAAGAATATTAACAGCTGTCAGGAATAATAGGGTTGAAGACATTTTTCCAGTGATGATGCATTACTTCAGGTGATCCACAGCAACTTTCTTCAGTGTTACGCAGTCGGGTCACGCTGTTGGAAGGAGTATCGATGCATCGGGGGGTGTTAGCAGTGCTGTTGATGTATACGGCTCGTGGCTTTGTGGAAAGACGGGCTAATGCTCTGCAGCCTGTTGAATATTACAGCACCCAATAATATCTACAAATAGACGGAGATTTTAGCAAATGGAGCGAAAACAGAAAGCAGTTTTGCAATAACACAAAAGCGTTTTTTCAGATTATTTTACTGAGTGAAGTACACTGTGCAAAGTCACTGATTTTCATGTAAATCAGTGCATTATTTTTAAACCATTCAAGTCTTGAGACCCAAATGATTTAAGTACAATCAGTGACCCATTTTTCTATATTTAGTTTGAAATCTGATTGATATAAAGTTATGAATGCATGATGAAGTAATTAGGTACGTTTCTTGGACAACAGGCAAAATCGAGCAAATCCACTGCCATCCCATTTACTCTGGAGACATTCTCGTTAAGATTTAAAGCTAGATTGCTCTTTTGAGAATTAAACTGTATATACTGTTCATACAATGAATTTTTATCTTTGTATTGTAAATTATTTGATAGAACAGATGATGGGAAATGTGGCTTCAGTTCATTTTGTTAATTAAAGCTACCTCCTGAACAATAGTGGCTGCCAGTAGCAGAATGTTTAAAATGTGGTTTATATACTTTTTGCATTGTAAATAGACATGGTTGTATATTGTCACTGTAATAAAAACAGAATCCTTGTATATCAAAATCACGTAGTTTGTACAAAGTATGGGAGGATTACTTACTGTATGCTGTTAATTTTGTAAGCCAAAATACTCACATGTAAAAACAAGAGAAGAAAACCAACGCAAAGTTGTTAATTCTTATATTTACACTCATGAATATTAAGTCTGCAATTAGCATGGAATGTTACACTGAAAGCAAATAAAGGGTACATGAATATTGATTGTTATTTATCTCTGTTTTTCAAAAGTTAAGGCTGAAAATGGTGCCCATGTAAAATTATTCAGCATAAATAATGTGTCATCTGCTGTCCCCTACATGCGGTGAGAGTTTCAGGAAAAAATTGCCAGCAAAATAAGAAAGGTGCCAATTTACAGGTGGATTTATGACCTCTGACTAATGCTGACTCTTGGCATGCAAAAGGTTAAAACCTTGAGAGAAGTGTTTTCCTTCTTGCAAAACGATCTCTTTAATGAAGACATTATTGCGTATTTGAGTTGAAATGTTTCTAGTATGGCTTGGAAAATCGTACAGATGATGATTTTGGTTTTGATGCTGTTTCTGTGCTGAGAGTTTTTTTTGTGGGGTGTTTTGGTTTGGTTTTTTAATTTCTTTTTTGGTGGTGGTGTTTGGATCTTTTTTTTTTTCTTTTAAGCCGTACTTTTGGAAAGAGTCCTTGCCTGTTCCACGCTCCTGCTGTCGGCCAACTGGTCACAGATAACGAGGACTTCTGACAAGAGTACTTTTCAAAAGAGACAATAAATGCCAGATGCCATTTCATAATCGTTAGGGAAGGAAACCAAATAACCAATTTCAAAACAATGTTTTTGAGTATAGATTTATTTCTTCTTCTGTTTTACAAATGAGTGTTTACTGAAATGCTATTAAAATGGTCAGATGTGATCTACTTGGAATTCTAGTGTTTCATTTATACATCAGTCTATTTTTGAAGTTACAGTTAGGCTAACAGTTAACTCTTCAGCCCAGGCAGGTTTTATCTGCTGGTAGAGATGAGACGATGCAGGCAGTAGCAGCTAAACCCAACCGATGGAAGCAGTGCTGTGAAACGCGCCTGTCTCCACACCGCTGCGTGCCCGACACCTACGGACGATCCCGTAAGGAGAACCTGGAGACATCCAGCCGCCCGGTACTTAACACCGCTGTTGTCACGTCTTTGCTGGCCAAGTTGGTCCCGGTAGCAGGGCCTCACGTTGGTATTTTGCGGCCACAGGAGGAAAGCTGTCCACGGAGAACCCGCTCCCTCTCTTCCCCGCTCCAAAAGCAGCATCAAGTACATGGGGACAACTTGCCTTAAAGCTGCGCTGTCAGTAATATGGGGGGTGTGTGTGTGTTTGGCTACCTCTGTGCAAGCGGCTTTCACAGCTGCCGGCACCAGGCAGCTGCCGCCGCAGGTAGGCGAAGCTTCCCAGTTTCAGTTTGGATACTGAAACAACTGAAACCTCACGAGTATGATCTTCTGGGGTGTCCGCAGGGACTGCATCCTCTGATTCCCTGGAGTCCCAGGGCAGCTAAAGCTGTTCTCATAGTGACAAGGCCACTTACCTCATTTCTAAACCCTTCTAAAACAATGTTGTACTGATCTCCAACACTGGATTTAGCAAAAGGAATTTGTTGTTGACTTTATGGAAAGGAAAACTTTGAGCAAGAAGGGCATTTTTTTCTTCGTTTGCCTCCCATGTCCCCTGCTTTCTGCAGGGCGACAGAGTTGAAAATAAAATTGCCGTTGCGTGGCGAAGGTATTCCCCACCTTTGCCCCATCCAGAGTGATTTCGCAGGGGCAGCTCGGAGCCCGCTCTGCGGCAGTACGCTGGTGACATCTCTGAATTTGAAATGAAACCTTTTTATTCTTGTACAAAAATAATGCATCTACTTAGCAACTTTCTGTTCTAGATCCCTTTTGTTGTTTTTAATTTCTTTCCAGGAGCATTTCCCATGTTTAATCATAAATTTACTCAGAACTTTCTAAGTTATACAAAGATACTTTTCAGCAATAATCCTTTTGACCTTAATTACTATTTTTAAGCCTTCAGTTTTAATTTACAGGGTAATATTTTTAATTAAAAGCACAATGCAGAGTTTGTTTCATATGTACTCTCAATATTTTTTTAATTACATAGATGCTTTTGATCTTTTACTGCTGGCATAATAAGTTTATTTTTAGCAAGATTTTTTTTTAATATTGCCTTTCACATAATGTACAGTAGAATCCAACTAATTTATTCTTAGCACTAGAGTTCAGTTGAAGATGATTCAGTAAATAAGGAAATTAATGAAATCTGAAATGGGATAATACATCACAAATCACTGTTTTCTATTGTATACTGCGAAAACTTGCGAGGGTGAATGGATACATTTCCTATGCTGCATTCATAGCACTCCGCTACTATAAAATATCATCATTTGGGTTTTACCTAAGAAATGCTAGTTAACTGTCACCGTAGCATTTACCATAGAGAAATTATTTATATTTGAGGGTGACAAAACATGAAGCATCTTACTGGGTTCAAGTAACAAAAGCATAACCTGCAGGTGTCTTTTGAAAATTTTAGCCCGAAAATGAGCAAGTAAATCTGTAAATAACTGAAGTTTTAAAAGCGATGAAGGCTTCGTGCAGAAGCGTAAACTAGCTAAACCGGCAACGGTTGTTCAAAAGCAGCAGCGCTGTGATCTCCAACTAACATAAAACGACTGCGCTGCGGAGAGCCTGCTGTTGATTCAAAAAGATGGGATTTTAATATAAACGTGTTTCATAGAGTTCTTGCACGTTCTGCTAACAGAGAGAGAAATTCTTATCTTCTCGAGGCCACGCTCCTGGAAAGCAGACTCCGGACCGGGACTAGCAGTGGGTACAGGGGATTGCGAAGATGAGAACACACTGCACTGTGAGGGGAAACTGAGGCAACCCAAGACACCTCAGATTTCACAGCCTCTGGTCAAGCAGAACTACCAGAATTACCACAGAGGTAGCCAGTAGATGGGCACAGGCTCTGGCACCGAGCATGAAGCCAAGGAGCTCGCTTCCTCGCTCCCGTACCTGCCACAGCATTTCTCCCCACACTGGAATATCTGAAAACTCAGGAAGATCTCTTCAATTCAACTACATTTGGTTGAAATTTTGTATTTTCAAGTTGCAAGTAAAATTAAGGTATACATTCTTTGCTTCATAAATGTATGCTTAGACAACAAGCTTAAGGCATGTTGGTTACACCTTAGTTTATGCCTAAATTTAGTAAGGTGTTTTTTGGTGGTGGTTTTTTTTGTTTTTTTGTTTTTTTGTTTTTTTTTCGCTAGGGTTATTTTTATGCTTTTTCTGTGTTCCTGAAGTGGAACTAGACATTCCATCTGAAAGCAGTCTTATCTGATTCTTTTCGTTAAATCTGGCTACTATTAATCAAGTTGACCTGAGAAGTTTCCTTCTGATGGCTCTTATGTTTTTGGGAACTGAGCTGATCAGATTACAGTTGAATTTCTCAAATTCAACTATTTCATAAAGAAGAGTTGGTAAATTCAAATATTTCAGAGAGTTGTAAAATCAGGGTAGTTAGTGGTTCAGGGTAGCTGATTTATGCCTAGAATTGAATTCATTTCTATGTTTGTTACCTGTAAAATTGCTTTCTTGACATTATTTTCTACTTAAAATTATCTTTCAGCTACTGTGGATGGCATTTAGGGATTACTTGTGAGAAACTTGTCAGGAGCACGTGGCTGTTCAGAGACGCTGACGGGCATGACTGAACAAAGTATAGTCTGTGGCTATAGCGCTCTGTGTTTACTCCGAATTTAACTCCCTGTCGCTATGTAGCTTAAAGTACATATTCCATGGTCTATGATGGTGTCGGTTCGGTTAGCCGAGAAAGACTGAGCATAGTTTTTGTCCTTTCTTTGATGAGAAATTAAGCTGATTTTTCACAATGGTAACAACCATAGGGGTTTGTGTATATATATATATTTATTCGCTACACTCAGTTGTTTGCGGCAACTTTTGTGCTTCATCGTGTCAGTTTGATTTTGCCCATAGGCTTTAGCAGTTTAGGCGCCTAATTCCTGCCGTAGGTTTTTTTTTTTTAGAGGCAATCTTTCCTATTATGGCACTAAGGTCACAGAATTAAGGTTGTGCCATGAAGCAAGTCCTTGTAATGTGCCATTTGTCTGATTGTTGGTCCTTCCACAGCTATAGGAGTTGTGTACCTGAACCTGCGGGATTGTTGTTTCAGTCCTTAGTATTTTACAAAATTAGATTGTCTGGGCTCTTACCTTCCTTGTGTTAACTAGAGCGCAGTGACTGGAGCTGGCTTGACAAGTTGGGCAGAA
Organism: Podiceps cristatus; assembly: GCA_000699545.1. Lineage (NCBI taxonomy): Eukaryota > Metazoa > Chordata > Aves > Podicipediformes > Podicipedidae > Podiceps > Podiceps cristatus. The sequence continues at coordinate 3,268 of KL269196.1, read as the reverse complement.
TGGTAAGAGCAGGGATAATGACAATATTATTTTATACTTTCACTTGTCTTCAAAGTTGGATGCTTCTGCCGTTCCACTATCGACACTTTAATTCCCCAAAAGGGGTGAACTGGCTTTTTCCCCCCTCTGTATAGGCAGTCTCAGTGCATAAGCTCTGGTACCTTGTCTAAGGTTTGTTAATGAAAGCTATTTGCCTAATTCCTGTTCTTGAATCTCTAATGAATAATTCTGTATAATAATATAGGGAGGGAAGAGAAAGACTCAAATGTTTGTGTCTTTGGCAAGAGTGCAGCTAGCTGCTGCCTTGCCTTGAGAAATCCATCTCAGTTTCTGGCCATCCTGGATGAGGGGCTCTGGGGCTTCATCAGAAGCGAGTGAGTGCAGTGAGCTCCAGAATTCCTCAATTCAGTGAGATGGGACTTTTAAAACCATTTTTATTCATTTAAGACTGCTGCTGGTGTTTGCTGTCAGTCATACGATCATAGAATGGTTTGGGTTGGAAGTGCCCTTAAAGATCATTAGTTTCCCCCTGCCACGGGCAGGGACACCTCCCACCAGCCCAGGTGGCTCCAACCCCGTCTGACCTGGCCTTGAACACTTCCAGGGATGGGGCAGCCACAGCTTCTCTGGGCAGCCTGTGCCAGGGCTTCACTGCCCTCAGAGGGAAGAATTTCTTACTAATATCTAATCCAAATCTACCCTCTTTCAGCTTACAGCCATTCCCCCTTGTCCTATCACTACATGCCCTTGTCAAGAGTCCCTCTCCAGCTTTCCTGCAGGCCCCTTCAGGTGCTCAAGGCTGCTCTAAGGTCTCCCTGGAGCCTTCTCTGAGCTGAACCACCCCAACTCTCTCAGCCTGTCATCCAGCCCTCGGATCACCTTCATGGCCTCCTCTGGACCTGCTCCAACAGGTCCATCTTCTTCTTGTCTTGGGGGCCCTAGAGCTGGAGGCAGCACTGCAGGGGGGTCTCACCAGAGCGGAGCAGAGGGGCAGAATCCCCTCCTTTGACCTGCAGCCCGGGCTGCTGGGGATGCAGCCCAGGACGTGGTCGGCCTTCTGGGCTGTAGGTGCATGTCACCAGGTCATGTTGAGCTTCTCACCAACCAACACCCCCAAGTTCTTCTCCTCAGGGCTGCTCCCAGCCCATGTTTGTGCTTGTGATTGTCCCGACCCAGGTGCAGGACCTTGCATTTGGCCTTGTTGAACCTCACAAGGTTCGCACGGACCCACCTCTCCAGCCTGTCCAGGTCCCTGTGGATGGCTTCTCTTCCCTCCGGCGAGTCGACCGCAGCACACAGCTTGGTGTCGGCAGCGAGCTTGCTGAGGGTGCACTCGATCCACTGTCCACGTCCCCAACAAAGATGTTAAATAGCACTGGTCCCAATACCGACACCAAGGAACGGCACTTGTCACTGGTCTCCACAAAATGGGCCCTACGGTCAGGGGAGGCATGAAATGTAGGTTCTAGTGATACTCTGTTGTCTCCAACAGAGAATCATCAACCTAACTTATTCTTACAGGTGTAATTTGTTGTCTGTTAGACTGTAGCTAGTAATACTTGAATCTTTATTTGGTGATGATCAGCTCAACAATCTACCACAAGTGGCCAGAGTTATTTTAACATTAGAAATATGTTTGTTTCATAGCGATGTAGTCAATACTGTAGGAGTGCTTAGACCAGGGATGAATTCAGGCCTTTTTTTTTATTTCTCAGCTTCCTAGAAAACTGTTCCAGATAATATATGCTGATAAACAGCTGATCATCACCTATAGGATAACATTTGTTTTTCCTTACAGGAGCCATAATGATATTTCTCCAAGCTGCCAAAACTGCAGTTCCCACGAGATGGTGAGCCAAATTAAGAAGCTCCACCACAGAAACAGGGACATCCCTTGCAGCTCACCTCTGCCTCTCCCTTCCGTCTGCTCTGTGGCCGTTCACCCCTGGCGCTTGCCTTCTTTTGGCCTCAGACATCTCCCTGAACTTCAACTTGCTCAGACCAGAAGTTACCCGGCCAAAGAGTTGGATCGTTTTCTACTGTTAGTAAGGTAATGTGGCTCAGTGAAGGGTCCAGTGAGCAAGAGGGAGGGAGAAGTTTATGCTCCTGGGAGACAGGAGAGATGCAGCCCTTTTGGTAGAGAAATCATGGACTCGGGTGCCTGTGAATCTGCAGCCTGAGTATCATCACTTGGGCATTCTCTAGGTCTGAGCTAATGGTGCACTGAAGTGTCTCCAACCTCATGGCACTCATTTTAGGTGGTGTCTAGGCACGTGTAATGGTTTACAGGTTTGGCCTTTTTGTATCATTGAGCCACTGAAATTGAATTTTCATGGCAAGTCAAATGCCACAAATGTCACAAATGACTTTCCCGTATTAGACAAAGCATTGTTACTTATTTTTCAACTTGCCTGTCCAACCAAAAATATATATTTCTTGTTAAGCTCGCCTACCTGGAGATGCTTGTCAAGAACAATTATATCAACCAAATCATAGCAACCAAATTTATAATCACTTTCAAACTTTTATATCTCATGTTAACATCAGTAATGCTTCTCCTTAGTCAGACGCAGCAGAATGACTCAATGAGGTTATAAAACGCTATCCACTGCTAGTCAGTGGTTATCTCCTTGGTAGTTGAGATTCAAAGGCAATTAAGAACTTTGGTGATACAAATGATCTTTGTTGATCCTGCTTAAGGATTTGGCCAAGAGACGGCAGAGGTGGCCCAGCATCGGCAGTGAAGAGAGACCGTGTTCCCGGCATTTGGAACCACCATGGAACACTGACAAAGTGCCTAGTGGCAAAAAGGAATGGACAGTAGCCTATAGAAGAAATAAAATCTGTTTTATTTATAACAAATAGTTATAGGCTTAGTGGAGGCTTAACTGATAAAGAGGGCAGGGAAGGGACACCGTTAGCCTAGCAGAGGTGTATGAACACCAAGCCTTTAAAACTTTAAATCCGAAACAAGGCGCTGATGGTGGGGACTGAAAAGGGACGTTGCAGTTTAAGGCAAGGATAGCTTACAAACTTTGAGTCGGGAGCTAGAAAACGCCAAGCTACCTTCTTCTGACCGAACCATCTCCCGGGGATGATGTGGCTGGTTCCTGTTTACCGAACTGGTAAGTGCACAAAAATGTTACTAGGTAAGAAAGAACAGCTCTAGAGCTCACATAGATTAGCACGGGCAGGGTTAGCGGGCACCGCGGAGGTGACCAGGCCCTTGCCGCTTTGCCCGGGCCCGGGTTCCGCCCGGGCCCGGGTT
>JMFS01057942.1:0-16549 GCA_000699545.1 Podiceps cristatus | reverse complement strand
AAACATTCTATGATTCTATGATTAAACCTGCCGTGACATAACTTGAGGCCATTTCCTCTTGTCCTCTCACCTGTTACTTGGGAGAAGAGACCCACACCCACCTCGCTACAACCTTCTTTCAGGTAGTTGTAGAAAGCAATAAGGTCTCCCATCAGCCTCCTTTTCTCCAGGCTAAACAACCCCAGTTCCCTCAGCCACTCCTCACAGCACTTGTGCTGTAGACCCTTCCCCAGTTTTGTTGCACTTCTCTGGACACGCTCCAGCACCTCAGCATCTGTCTTGTAGTTAGGGGGCCGAAACTGAAGACAGTACTCAAGGTGCAGACTCACCAGTGCCAAGTACAGGGGAATGATCCCTTCCCCGATTCCTGCTTGTCACACTGATACGAGCCAGGATGTTGTTTGCCTTCTTGGCCACTTGGGCAGACCGCTGGCTCATGTTCAGCTGGCTGTTGACCGACACCCCCAGGTCCTTTTCTGCCTGGCAGCTTTCCAGCCACTCCTCCCCAAGCCTGTAGCATTGTCTGGGGTTGTTGTGACCTAAGTACAGGACCCATCACTTGGCCTCATTGAACCACATACAATTGGGCTCGGCCCATCAATCCAGAATGTCCAGCTGGATTGCCTTCCTTCCCTCAAGCAGATCAACATTCCCACCCAACTTGGTGTCATCTGCAGACTTACTGAGGGTGCACTTGATCCCCTCGCCCATATCATGGATAAAGATATTAAACAGAACTGGCCCCAACACAGCCCTGGGGAACACCACTTGTGACCAGACGCCAACTGGATTTAATTCCGTTCACCCCCACTCTTTGGGCCTGGCCATCCAGCCAGTTTTTTACCCAATAGAAAAGAGTGCTCCTGTCCAAGCCCTGAGCAGCCAGTTTCTCCAGGAGAATGCTGTGGCAAACAGTGTCAAAGGCTTTGCTAAAGTCCAAGTAGACAACATCCACCACCCTTCCCTTATCCATTAAGCAGGTCACCTTGTCACAGAAGGAGATCAGCTTAGTCAAGCAGGACCTGCCTTTCACAAGCCCATGCTGACTGGGCCTGATCGGCTGGTTGTCCCATACGTGCTGCGTGATGCCACTCAAGATGATCAGCCCCATAACCTTCCCTGGTACTGAGGTCAGACTGACAGGCCTGTAGTTCTGGCCCTTCTTGTAGATAGGCATCACATTTGCTAACCTCCAGTTAACTGAGACCTCCCCAGTTAGCCAGGACTGCTGATAAATGATGGAAAGTGGTTTGATGACCACTTCCGCCAGCTCCCTCAATATCCTTAGGTGGATCCCATCCAGCCCTATAGACTTTTGTGTGTCAATCTTCCTTCTTCCCTCCTGATGCTGTCAAGAATTACTGATGATGTTCCCTGATACTCTATGTGACTAATACAGGGTTAGACACCAAAGGATGTAGATACAGCATTACTGTATGAACAAGTATGTAGCAAGTAATGCATGAATACTGATTAGAATCTTGTCTGTTAGAGTTGATGTCCTGACTTTGAATCTGCGGCCATGTGTGGGTTCTGTTTGGTGCTTTTTTTTGTCCTTTTTGTTTTTCCCAGCAGATCTTTGAATAAGGTCTGAAAAAAAGACTCTCTATTCTTCTACAAAGTATTCTCACTGGGAAGACTAGAATATAGATCGAATCTCAATACTAAAATCATCCTCACTAATACACACACTTACTCTCTTCTGGTCTACTGAACCAAAAGCACCTTCTGCCTCATAGCACATTATAAAAAGAAAAGTTAAGGTGTTGTAACCTCCTCTTCTTAACCTACAGCTGGCTGAAAATAGAACTGATGTGGATACAAATATCTTGGAAGGGAGAAGGCACTGAAACAAAAGCTGTGCTTCAGCCATGGTATAGCAGGAGGACACAATCACTTGTACTGAGAATGGCATAGGCAAGATCCAAGCTGCTTGGTCCTTTCAAGAAAGAGGCACTTCCAAAGCAATATAAAATGGCAAAAATAATTCCCCCCCCCTTTTTTTTTTTTTTTTTCTTAAATGCCTTATCACATCTATGGATTCCGATCAGAGAAGTTGAGGAGACATTTGTAGGACTGCAGTTTCAGCTACTGTCATGGTTTAACCATTTTACCTATACCTGAGACTACCGCTAAAGAAACCAGGTCTTCTAGCTTGGAATATTTTTGAGGCTTCCATGATGTGTAGCTAGTACAAATCTCATTAGCCACTTAATTCTCTATAATAATTTGAAAACTAAATTATTTTTTTGAAAAGAATCACTTCAACTGCTTAAACTTCAGCCTACTGAAGTAAATTGTACATCTTTAATTATGAGGGATTAATTCTTCCATCTATCTTATTTTTGGCCAACTTGAGAAATGGCTTCATCTCTCCACACTCTTTATTACCTTGCATTTCATCCTTCATCACACTGGACATCAGTTCTTTACTACTGCTGAAGCTTTTTAGGTGAAAATTCTTCATCATTAGTTTCACATTCTCACTTTCTCTATGAATTACTTTGATACTTTTTCCTTGATCATCAGCAGCAGCCTAATGCATTTCTGCCAGTTACAGAAACTGACTTCTTTGAGAATCTGGCAACTAGAACACAGCCCTCAGTTGCAAACCTTCTTGGTGATCAATTCTCTCATTGTTTTCTCGTATAGGGATTTTTGTTGTTGTTGTTTGTTTGGTGTGGTTTGGGGTTTTTTTGTTTTTTTGGTTTTTTGGTTTTTTTTTTTTTTATCTTTATCATTTTAACAGCATAGTCATACCTTTCCAAAAATCAATATTCAATTTAATCCCTTTCACTGCACATCAGGCCACATGATATAAAGAGAATTTTTCTTTTGGTCCTGAAACCCTTCTTTTTAAATCATGTTTATTCTGTAAAGTCACTTTTCTCTAATTCTTTTCTTTAGCCCTCAATTTCTTACATTAATATTCCTCTTCCTCTAGACTTCTTTTTGGTTTGTGTGTGTGTGTGTTTTTGTGGGGTTTTTTTGTTGGTTTGTTTGTTTGTTTGGGTTTCTTTTGTTTTTAACATTTTTATAAGAGACATGTTTATTAACAGTTGATTTGCATTCTGTCCACTTCAGGAAAAATTATATTTCTCATTAAATATTAACCCTTCAGCTACATGTTCACAAAAAAAAAAAAAAAAAAAAAAAAAAGTTAGCTCAGATACAAAAGTGTTTTCTGTGAAGTAATATGAATAATGTCAGAGGAGTTGAAAATTAGTATTTTCAGGGAGGACTAATTTGCATATACCAAACTACTTTTTAGTACATGGTACGAGTCACCACTTTACTATAATGAAACTCCCCTGGTGAGGAATTTTTATTTATACAATAGTCACGAATGTATATAGAATTTCACAGCTCAGTGATTGCCATCTACTCCAATCTTATGAGAAAGAATCATCCAGAGTTAAAATATCCGCCCCTGAATCTATGGCAGTTGAAGTTGCTGTGATCTTGGACACATCACATGACCATTCAGCCTCAGTAGGAAGAAGATGTGGAAATCTGCAAATTCTGAAGTAGTAAAACTATGAGTCTCTTAACCAATGCAGCTGTAAAGAATGGAAAAAAAAATATAAAACAGTTTCAGAGGTAAGAGCCGACTTTTTAAACTAATATCGTATGGGGTCATCACTCCACTAATCCCAGCCATCTCTCTCAAAGTCCTAAATTGCTGGATGGTTTCTGTTTGTTTGTTTGTTTTGTGGTTTTTTTGGGTTGTGTTTTGGTTGTTGTTGGTTTTTTGGTTATTGTTGCTTTTCTTCATAACATCAGGTGGTTTTTTTGGTTTTTGTGGGTTTGTTTTTTTTTTTTTTTTATATAGTATCTTATCACCAAGAAATTGAAATTGCAGAGCTAGATAGAACCTAGGGAGATTTCTGTTCTATGCAAAATTCTCAGTTGAACTAGGCTATGAGATGCATGTACCCTTGACATGGGTCACCTAAACGAGCTGCAGACAGCTCCTACTGAAACTATTTTTTTTTTTCCTGTAGCTTTTATCACAGGAAAAACAATAATGAAAATATGGATATTTAAATATTGTATCCTATTAAATATACCATGCAAAAGCATTCATATAAATAATAACAAAAACCAGCAGCTGTGAAACTCTTGCTATGAACCACTGATTTGTCTTTCTTCTGTTCCTAAGTGAAGTTCCCACAAACTTCATAAAGGCCAAGCAAATACAAAAAGCCATACCCTACTGTAAAGAAGGCAAATAAGGAAAAATACTCTGAATGACAGCATACAACAGTTAAAAACCCTGTGGAAGGTGAAGCTTTTGAGACACAGGAGACAGCAGGAAAGATTTTAACAAAGTACATTTGTGCATCACTAAGTTTGAGCCAAACCTGGACTTACAAAAAGGGATAAGCAACTCAGAATGCTGAACTACACAGAAACTTATTGATTTAGCTTGAATCAGCCACATGAGAGCTAATAAGCTATGAACAGGTAGAAGTCGGGTGCTTAACACTGGTCACCAGTAGCTCAATTAAAAAAACACCAAAGAATGACTTATCTCTTCCTAAACTGACAATTACAAGGGTCACTTACTCTATTGTTTGCTCAGAGGAGGAATAATGTAGCCTGATACAGTGACAGCACCCTGAGGGAGCAAAACCACAATAGCACTTGCAGATGGTAAATTCAACTCAGAGCTTAAGAAACTAAGGGCAGACACTACAAGCTTAAATCTATTGTTACAATATATATAAAACAATAAATACATAGCACATATAGACAAAAGTGGCTGGGAAAGGTCACTGCTCCAGACCTCACTGCCCCTGTTTGTTGTACTAGTACAACTTTTTGTGAAACCATGCTGTAAAAGGGATCAATAAATTAGAATTTAAACCATCAAGCAAACAAAACCCATAAAAAAGCAAGAAAGTACTAATAAGAACAAAGCAAGACATTTCTGCAAGACATTTCTATTTATATTTTCCTATATTTTCCCATATAATTTTCTATAATGTATATAAAACTTTACTCTAGAAAATTTCTAGTTCTATTTGGTCCTATTTAGGTTTGTTATTAACCTCCACTATTCGTTTCTCCTGTTTGAAAGATAGTCCAATAAATAACTATATAAGCAACAAGGTGTTGCAAGAATGCCTTAAAACAGTTATGCCTAACCCACCCAAAAATCCCACCAATCCTATAAAAGTGTAAAAGGTCCTTAAGGTGAGTGGTAGTAGAGACTAATTCAAATAATTTCACTGTCAAGACAGACAAGTAGTACCTTCCATATCCTGAAAAAACAAAAGTTTAATGTAAAAATCCACAATTTTGCAGATTTATAGAAATGCAGAAGTTATTTATTTAGTGCTAAAAAAATAATAAAATTTATATATTAAAAAAAAATATGCACTGCTAAGCATGTCAATTTACTTAACAAATTGATTTACTATCTCAGGAAGCAGACAGACAAATATTACCAAGACATCAGAATCCTCCACATTTAAATACCTGTGTACTGTCAAGCTGTCAGTAGGAGATATATTTTTTAAAATCAATATCATATTGAATCTTAACATTCCTCAATAATAAGTTAAAAAATTACATAGACTTCTCACTATGCAAATTGTCCAACAGAAGGGACAGATACTCTTTATAGCCCTTAAATTGAATGCAAACAACCCAAAGTTGTTAAGGCTTTTCCACACTGCAGAAGCACAAAATGAAAGAATCCATCATGGTGGAAGAGGGAAGAAGAACCATATTCAAATCACCTCTTCTCTTCTGCGTGACATTGGCAAGTTTCTATTGCCAATAAGGAAAAACCCAGTGCTGTAGTTCTTTCTCAGGTGAAAGTTCTAATTATTCTATATATGGTATCAGCAGAAGTGAAAGGATGGATAGTTCATCCGCTGATGATCTGGCTCTCTCCTGAAGAGTCCTTTTTAGTTTGCCTTCCAATGTATTCTCCATTCTCAACATGCAGAGAAAAATTGCACAATTTGTTTGAATTTATTTAGCAAAAATTTAAATAAAACCCCAAAACCTCATGACTTGAAATTATTTTGCCACAAATGCAGTAATATTCAAAGATTGTAATTTTACTGAACATCACTTACTCTCCCCAGGACTATCTAAAACAAGCTGTACATCAGTCCACAAACTCATTCAGATATGCACTAATGTTAAAAGGGTAAGCACTCCACATGGCTTTTACCTAGCCTACTCATTCAGTTCACTGTAAAACATAAGAGTTTTGTTAAATAGATAAATTAAACACTAACACCAAGCATCCAGAATATTAAAAAATCTATGTAGTTTTAAGAAAAATAAGACTAATGGTACTCTGAATACCTTTATTTGATCTAGCAATGAAAGCAACCATACAAAAATACAGTTATAATTAACAAAAATTCCCATGTGAATCATTTATTTGGTATAAACTAAAATTATCCTACTAAAGGGAAATTCACATCACAAAGTTCCTATGTTACGTCATAGATAATGTAACATTTTGAATTCATTTTCATATCTCTCAGGGGCATTTTAAATCATTTAAGGAATGATTTTCAGAGCCAATATTTCTATAGATACATTTTACTCTTAAGATGAAGCTTTTCTTACAATTGGAGGCAGAGTCCATAAAACCAATTGGTAGAATAAATAAATATTCTGGGGTTGTTTTTATTTTTCTTTTTTCTCTTCTTGTAGTTATAGACATACTAGGAAACCCAGTTTCCATGGTTTTAAGTCACCTAGACAGTCTCAAAAAAAAAAAAAAAAAAAAAATTATGTGCATGTATACTTACAGACTTGTGAGCTTTAAACTTTTGTGAGACATTTATAGACAACAGCGACAACAAATCATATGAAGTCATAAACCTCACAAGCTAAAACAATAAGATTATTTTCTAGCGACAAATAAAAAACAAGTCTACAATATCATTAGGTATCATTAGGCAATTGTATTCCAGAGAAACCTTAGAATATTCTGCATTCTGTACCTATTCAAAAGGGAAGGGACATGAAGGTCAAAACAAAACAAAAACAAAACTCCCCAAAACCCCACAAACCACCAAAAAAGAGAAGAACATGAAGCAGTACATCACATTCAAAGAACAGGACTCCCTACAAAGAACAATTATCCATGAGAAGCGGTCTCAAATTATAAAAAGCTCCCAAATTACAGCAGCATGCAGTCTCCAGCACCACCAAAAGAGACAGAAAACAATAAAAGCATCTTAGTTGCATTATAGGGAGCCTTCAGAAAATAATCCTTCATGCCACAAACTGACAAACAAAAATAACCTCCTTTTCCCTAATGTTTGTTATTTTCTCCATACCTTGGTGCACAGTACCTTTTCTGGTACCCGTAACAGCTCTTGTACTTTAGGCTAGGAGAAGAGTTTATTCATGGCTATTCTTGCTGTACCAACAAATTAACTATTCCTTCCAGACATTAGAATTTCTCTGACATATAACCACATCCTGAAAGCTGCATTTCCCTGCAACTTATTGGAAAGTAACAGAAAAGAGCAGGACAACAGTAAGAGTTACATAACAAAACCAGTAACAATTACACCTGTTACCTAAAACTTCAGGAGAGAGCTACCTATCGTGTCATTTTAATTTTTCATAGACAGTGTGACAGGTTCCCTTTCATTTTATTTATTTATTTATTTATTTATTTATTTATTTTCCCCGTAAGACAGAAATGATGAAAAGAAAAATAACAAACAAAAAAATTGCAAAAGTGTTGATAGCAGGAAAAGCTATCTGGTCAGCAATAACTTGTAAACAAGCACTAAGGAGGTTATCTTAAAGCTCCACTTAATGTAGTTTCACTTAGTGATATCTAAGCTTCTACAGGAAAGCTGAAAACAAAAAGTTTTCATCAGAAGTCAAGATCATGAAGTTAAGATTGCTGATTACTTCTTGATTAAATACCATTAGACATCATTGGCATTTTAGATTTTTTTTTTCCTCTGAAGAAGCAAAACACAGAAACAAGAATAAGAAAAACGTGCAAACAAATGTATTCTTCAATATTTTCCCATGAAAACATGCACTGGAGTTCCTTCAGGCTTAACAGCTACATAGACATGAATTTTGTACCCTTTTGAGGTATAAAATAATTTTATAATTTTATACAGCCTAAGTTATTTGGCAAGATCCCAGAGTTGAATTGCACATATCCAGTCAATTCTTTCTTGAGGTTTCCAAGTATTTATACATCCATACACTACAGTATGCACACACATGCATGTATGGACATCCATTTAAAGTCTGTAATATATGTGTTACGCAAGAATATTTCAAATGTGACTTCTCTATTGGAAGCTGTAAACTATGCATAGCACATACTGGTTTATGAATTGGAACATAGTATTTTCACAGTTATTCAGAAATTAACTGGTTTGTAGCACGGGTTTAACTTTAAATTAGTTGTTCTTATACAAACATGTATGTGATAAGAGTGCAAAAAGTCCTCTTGGAAGTAGGAATGCATAAATATCTTTCATGCAGTATTTTTGAATTCTTCTATATTATATTAGATATTCTCCTCTAATGTAATCCCTTCAAAGAATTATCTTGCTAGATAAGACATTTTCCTTTTTTCTGCCACAAAATTCTGCTTTCACAAGTTGTGGCAAAACTTGTTCACACATGAGCTTGCCCTGCTAAATGTAAAATACAGCAAGTGACGTTGCTTTTCATAGACTATATGCCACTTACTGCATTGAAAGTGCAGAATTTATTCTCAATAGTTTTATAAATTTGATGTAAGAATGTTAAAAATAAGGACTATTACATTCCCCAAAGTATATTTAGGACTATTAAAACTGTAGCTAATGCAGTACATTTTTATGATACTGTGCTGTTGCCATGATGTTCTATAAGTAGGCAGAGAAGCATTGGGGAAACTAAGCTTTTTAGCTGTTTTAAATAAAGTCTACCTAGCATGCTACAGGTTTTAAAACGTGCATTTCTATCTGAAGACACTACAAAAATTACACAGGAAGGTAACAAAACTAAGGGGAGGAAGCTACAAGCAGCAAGAACACGAGTACTGTTAGCTGTGGCTTCAGCAATGTTTCTTTTTGAGGAGAGATTGCGCTGGACTAAGCTCATCTCTACAGTTACAGGTCAAAGTCAATATAGATAACAAATACAACAGAGAAAAAACAGCCCTGAGAAACTAAGCTGCAGTTGCTAGCAAGCTACACTGGAAGTAACTGGAGATCAAACAGCATACAAAAATAACAGCAAACCTGGATGCAATGTGTTAAGCAGGTTACGAAAAAAACCCAAGTAAAATGTAACACTGGCAAATATCAAGTATCAAACATGAAGGACAGGAGATTTGATTGAAGTGTACAAAGTCACAAATAGAATGTTAACCTTTGACACACAACATGAATAATTGGGCAAAGTACGAAAAAGGAATTAAAGTAGTAAAAAAAAAAAAAAAAAAAAAAGAAGCTGAAGCTCTCACCTCTCCCCAAACTGTGTGTGCATGCAATGGCCTTGTAGGGATGACATTGAAGAACAGAATGCTGAAGACATGACAGTGAGCCATTGTTATCTTATGAGTAGGGAGAATGGACAGAGGATTACAGTAACTTTGATGGTCTTAAAACATTCAGAAGAAAAAGTCACTATTTAATGATATTGAACAACTATATTAATATTTATAGAAAAGGTTCTGTCACGTTAAAAGCTGAACAGCCATAAAGATTATATACTCCTGCTCTGCCTGGGAGATCCTAATTCAGTCTTACCTATATAAGTAGTAGAGATTTAACCATCTGACACAACTGGGAAAACTACCAATCCTGATGATAAGAAACAGGTTCAATTTAAATTTCAGGTCCAGTTCTGTAACAGGCCCATAAAAGAGAACACAGGCTTGCGGCAAAGCAGCCTGTTCAGGCCTGCTACATAAGGTTGCAAGCTCTAATTTGCCAGCTCCATGATCTTAGTGTAAACACAAGCTAGAAAGGAAAATTTTCATTATCATCAAGCTCAGTTACAGTTGCTCATGTTGGAAACAGGGTTAGCAGAAACACATCTGAGGCCATGCATATACTATGCGTGGCCATAGTATAGGACAGTGCTGGTAAGAGAGGTCTACTTTGTGTACAAAGAAAAGCACATAACATCTACTTTAAGGACTGACAGAACAGAAGAAACATTAAACTCAATAGGTAAAACACAAAAGAACAAATTCTATCTTCTCATCTGATTTATAGGTGGGGAGTGTGGAATACAGCTGTGACACTTTGTTTGCAGTGCTTCTGATGAAACGTGTTTTCCTTGAAGAAACATGTTATAGAAGAAAGAGTAAGGGTGGTCTGCTGGTATGGAAAGGTGATGTCATGCCTAACAGTATTGCTCACCATTCATCTGTCTGCCTAGGTAAAGTGAGGTACTACTGCCAAGGAAGGTCCCTGTGGCCTGAATCAAGCCATTAAATATTTACAGGTAAATGTAAGCAACAGTAATTTAAGCAGCTAAACAATCCAAAGGTTATTCCCATTAGTTATTGAAGTAGAGAGTATTAGTTCCAGAACAAGAGAAGTAATGAAGCCCATCCTACTATTTTTTCTGTCTGTCCTGGCTGGATATTATGTTTAGTGAAAGCGTTAAATCACAGAATCACTAAGGTTGGAAAGGACCTGTAAGATCATCAAGTCCAACCATCAACCAACACTACCATGCCCATTAAACCATGTCCCACAGTGCCTCATCCACACGTTCCGTAAACACCTCCAGTGAGGGTGACTCCAATCTCAGACTCCTCCCTTAGGACATTTGTGGGTTCTGCATACACAGTCCATGTATTAGCAAAGTCTTTCGCCTCTAAGCAGCTAGGTCTAAGTTTCCAAAACTCCCAGATGTGCCCTATTTTAACACTCTTACAGTAAATTTTGTTGCAATCAAGTCATCTGTTGATAAGCTGCTGAGAAGGGATGGAGTACACTGAGAGGCAGAGACAGCATTCTCTCCCAAGCCTTGTTTCCTTAAGAAACAAGTTCCTTAAAGTCATCAACTATTGCGTTCACCACTTGACACACACAGTCCTGTCAAAATAGGTCTCTAACAAGCCCTCCCCCTCAAAAACCTAAAACAACTGAAATCAATTCAAAACTAACAACCCAAAGTTTTACCTGTGAGATTGCAGCAAACAGCTGATGCCAGTAAGTGCTTAATCTTCTTTGACTGAACAGTAAAGAGGCCTTCATTCTAAGTCAAGGAGCCGCTCTCTCAACATCTGATTTCGACAAGTTTGGAATAGGCTCAGAGCCCACTAAAAATATACATCCTCCATATAGCATCTCTCCATGAGGCGTCCTGCCTGGTTAAGAATAAACCTCTCCTTGCTGTTGCAGCAAATGTAGTCCTCCATTGAAGGAGATGACCTTACATTAAATCTTGTGAATGTAAAAGTACAGCACGACAGAACAAACAGTATAGCTACATAGTAGTCCTTATTCACTTCCTTTAACATATGTGGCTATATAAGCTAAAGAGTATAGCCCTCAAAAACAATCTCCAAGGTTAATTAGAATGTGAACAGAATACCATACAGAACACTGTATACTTTTGTAGTTTTATTTTTCCCCTATGACAACAGAAACGACTTTTTAGCTTCTCTTTGCATCTAATGAATACACCAGGACACTCCAAGAACAAAACAGACTACTGTTTTTCATAGCCTTATTTTCTCAACTTTTATTTATTCAATTGAATATAGCTGGGGAGTTTGCATTCAGCATGACATGTTTACTGACACTGGTACACAGGATACTCTAGAAGATATTAAGTGTTGAGATAAAGTAACTCCTTTCACTGCTTAAACATCCCTGGTTCACCCATCATGTATAACATTTCAAAGGCACACACAGTGCACAAGCAGAGGTTTACAGAATAAAATCTTCAACTGAGTATTTTCACATATGTTGGAGAAACTGATTCTATTCTCTGTCAGAGTAAATCAATATTTATACCATCTAAGAAATCTAATACTAGCATTTACTGAATAGACAACTGAATTTTAGATACAAATTTAATAAAAGTAGCACAAGACAGGTAATAAACACAGGGTAAACAAAAGCTATTTCTATTTCCTGTAGGCTTCTGCAACCAAGACATAAATTTCTAAGTGGTTGTAGATGTTCTATGTTCTCCAGGATGTTACTGTTCAAAACTTAATCACCATTTATTTTCCCCCTTAGAATATTTACAAGCATAAGGCAAATCTGTGCAGATACAACTAGCTAGAAAATGACTTACATAAAAAAGCAGAAGCTAGTAAGCAAAAAAGCGTTTGCAGATTTGAATTCTAACTAAAGGGCTTCAACATACTGTAGTTTTCATCATTCATGTTATTCAAGTCCATTGTATTTAAAGATGACTGTCATAGAATATATAGGAAAGTCAACCTTGGTGGCTATGCAGATAGCCAAGCAAGTCTACAGACAGCAAACATTTTTGGATGCTATCAAACTATCATTTAAGAAATTTTCAAAAATGCTGCTACTGCTGTACACATCCTTTACCTGGCACACCTTTCTCCTCCCCAGTGGACACCAAGGTTCTGTGCAATGCTATTTCTACTGTTCTTCAACTCAGTATTGCAGCTAAAAATAGAAAATTCTTAGCTGAATAAGAACATCTTTGAAAGACATTCTTGAGTAGCCATGCTCCCTTCTGTCCTCTAGCTAGTTGTTGGCATGTGTACCTAGGTAGGCCAAAATACATGCCACTCTGATGCAGACCTTTTCTCACTGAGGAAATTAAAAGAATGCTATAGGATATGCCACCTCTCCCTGAGAAGACACGATACCTCTGTACAACTTCTCTAGCTGACAGAGGCATCCTCTGTACAGCATCCAAATCTCACATGGATCACAGCCACATAACAAGCATCACAACTTTCAACATTTCTAATATGACAGAGAACATGATCCCAGATCAACTCTACTCACAGCTCTGAATGCCTGAGAATGTCAGCCTCCAGCTCACCCAGTCCAGGCCTGCTTACAGGGTCTGCAAGTCTGGCAGCTGAAGGCTCCTTTGGAATGAGCTATCTGTGCAAACTCTTAACAACAGGACTTACTATATAGGAAGATAGGCCTTGAAAGTAATCCTCCTGAAATTCAAACTGAATCCCAATGCTTACTTTAAGGTCACATATTAGATTATTTAGTACTCTGTACGGAAAATGTATCCTAATTTGACATTCCTTGTAACCAACAAGGTGGTGGACAGGACTCCCCAAGAAAGGCTCATGTTGCTGTCAATGGCAGTTTGTCTCAAATTTGGCAGAAGCTTCTCTGGATAGCTGCTTTTTTTTTTTTTTTTTTTTTTAATTTTTTTTCCTGTACCACTCCAACATTCAAGTCAGTTTTTGTTCTCAGACACTCTTATATGCCTAAAAGCTACAAAGATTTTCCTTTCAAATGTTGGCTGAGATCTAGTGTGTATGCGTGACTTTTTTTTTTTCAAATATTTACTTAAAACTTCCACTGTACTCTAGAAGTTTTCTCTGTATAAGATCCAGCAATGTTCTGTTAAAGAGAATCAAATAGGGCTTTAACCAGCCACAGAGCTCCCATTGCCTTTATAACACTGTACACATGGAGGAAGACCAATCTTATATTAATCAGGTCCTGTGGAACTTCAGAGATAAAATAAGTTCTTGAAATGTCTAGTGGTACATATAAGTGGCAAGGTTGGTGCAAATGCTCACTCAGAACATTTCAATCAATGCAGCCTTCAACAGAAATGCCAAATGGGACAAACACTTCACCTCCTTTCATGGCTGCCACTGTTTCATATTCTACTTGCTGAATAAAAAGAAACACATTTGATGTGTCCTACATCACTGTAAAGACCTGTCAGTGCATAGACCCCAAAATATTCTCCAAGAGAATTTTAAATTGTTTTGAATTGAGAGAACTAAAGTGAGAAATCAGAGTCCAGAAGAGGAACAACATTTCACCTAAAAGAAACAAAAGCAAACCCAGAAAGCAGATGTCCAACACGATCAGAGAGGACTCCTTCACAGTCAGGACCATGATTACTTGCAGCATCTGAAACAGGTGAGTTAAGGATCACTAAAAATGTCACTAGAAGTGGAAAGATTTGCTGTTATTTTTTTTTATAATTAAAAGAAAACAGAGCCAGATGAAAAGGTACATCTCCCTACTTGTTCATTTCAGGTAGGTTCCTCAATTAGCAGTTACTTCCAGTATCTGTTTCACTACTGAGCACAAGGCTAGAGGCTGAACTTCATACTTCTTCCTTCAAATCTTTCATAAACATTGACCATTGATTATCCTGCTCCAATGCCTCCTTATTTCCAAAAAAATACAATGGTATTGATTTTACAGTTTGGTGCTTCCTTTAAAAGTACAAGGTAGATTTTGCTTCATTTTTTAATTTGTCAGTCTTCACTCTATACATCCATCTTTTTATGACTTACTTCCAAGCTGTCTTTTTCTCTTACATAGCATATATTGTTATGTAGACAACACACTGACAGCATTTAATTTTTTATGTGCACCTCAGTACTCTCTTCTACTATGTTCTTATTCCTTTTCTATATATATAAGTATATATAAACATATCACAGATTTTTTATGTAGCAAAGGTACTAGTACTATCTTTAATTTTCACGTGCCTTTTTTTTTTTAAAGTCAATTGATTTATACACCTTCTTGATCACCTACACTGGTCTTTTACACACTATCAAGAACCATATATATAGTCTAATCATACTCGATTCCTGTCTGAATCAGGTACTGTACAGTTCATTTACGACTAGCTTTTCTGCTGGATATTTCCTTGTGTATTGCCATGCCCTATTTAATAATTTTTAAACCCTTTTAAACCATCTCCCACCTACAGCTACAGTTCTCCTCAGTGGAAATTCCAGCACCTCCTGGTGTGTTGGATGTCATTTCTTCAAGTTCTGTAGCTTTGGTAATAAACCTTCAATGCAGTTAAGACTGCCAACCTATGTTGTTATCATGGACCAGCACAATGCTGAGACAGAGGCTCAATGAATGATACAGCTCTGTGATTCATTACAAAGTCAGATGAACTCGTTGTCATTTAAGTAGACAGGAGAGACTGACATTAAAATACGGTTCATTAAAAGTAAATTTGAGCCTCAGCATTCACTGTACCAAAACATCTGGAGACAGCCTAATTTACACCAGAGTGCCTTAGAAAATATTTGAGCTTCTAACTAAGCACAGGGGATTTGGCAAGTAAAAGGCTGCCAATTTTGTATCACTATATACTTGAGGAGGATTTATTTTTATGAATGCCACAGCACCTCCCATCAACTGAGAAACCATGGACCAAGTACCATGGACCATTCATATTAAGAGCTATTATTTCAGAAAATATTGTAAACTGTTTGCTTTGGCAAATCATCCAGGAAAATATGCAGTTAAGTGAACTCCTGTGTATTCTTTTATTTATTTTACACATTCGTCACTTCTGTCTAGATACGAAAGTAAAAAGGCGAAGTCAGAGAAGTAGAAGACATGCAGAAGAATGCAGATGAAAGCTAGACCTTGGAAGTACTTAGAAGTAGACCCTGTCTTTGCAGTGCCAACACAAGGAGAGATATATTCTAAAGATAAAATATTAGTTTACTGGTCTTGTCAATTCTGAAAGGATGATGTTATTTACATAACGCTATTCATTCTTGACCTTTATGTTTCACTATATGGTACCTTCTTGGATCATTAGGACTACAAACAGATCAGATAAAGCAAAGCAAAAACTTTAAACACTTCAGTAAATTAATCAATCTAGCTCAAAGAACCCTTATAGATTGACAATCAAGCTTTCAGAGTGCCTTGGAAACAGCTAACATCTATTTTCTTAATGCTTCTTCCTTTTCTTTAACGGAAACCTTGTTACTACATTATCAAACAAACACAGAGAAAAAAAAATGACACAAAGACATATGCTAAAGACATGACAATGAAAATCAGTACATCAAGGCAGGTGGAAATACCAGTGAAATTCCACGCTTCTCTTTAGATGCACATTCATCATGATTTGTTATTACATCAGAACTGTTTACTCAAGTTGAGCATACGTAGATTTACACTCACTCTTTTGATCAGGAAAGGCACCATAAAAGGCAGAGGCATGTAGAATAGTTAGGACAGTATGCATTGCCAACTAATTTCAGAAGCCAAAGGAAAACACTCCAAAAACATAACAAAGCAAGAAATAATAAGTAGCTACACACTAGACACACCAAATCTTTCACTCCAACCTTGACTTACACTTGTCTGTTTATGCTTGTTTAAATCATGAGACATTTCCCCGAGAATTTCTATTTTTTTTTTAAATTTCATGCTCAATTATCTATTTTAAAATGTATCCTTATTTACAAAAGCTTATAATACTGAAAAATTGTACTGTCCCTCACGACACCCTTCTCGCTAAATTGGGGAGCCATGGATTTAATGGGTGAACTGTAAGCCGGATAAGGAATTGGCTGGATAGTCATACCCAGAGGGTAGTGGTCAATGGCTCAATG
>KL269195.1:48236-69705 GCA_000699545.1 Podiceps cristatus | reverse complement strand
TGGCAATAAATTAAAATAATTTTTCCCCAAGGTGACTCTGTTTAGCCCGTGACGGTAGTTGCCGAGTGATCTCTCCCCGTCCTTATCTCGGCCCACGAGCCCCCTGTTATATTTCTCTCCCCGCCCAGCTGAGGAGGGGAGTGGCACCTGCCGTCCTGCCGGGCTCAAGCCACCACAACGTCACTCTCTCACAGGGTGTCGCTTCTTACTAGTTATTATCTCTCTGATTATTGCTTGGACACATGCAAGTCATAGGCTTGTGTTTTCCCCGCAGTCTCACTATTTTCTGAGCATGATGTATCTGCTTCATCTTTGTGATGTTGGTTTAGTTTTGTCCCATCTAACGAGTTATATTAGTAATTGTGTCTCAGAGTTTATATTTATGATGCCACATGTAGAACAGTGTCACCCTTAACAACATGCTTGCTGGCTTAAACACCACCTAGAGATAAGAATATTTTCTCTGTGTTTGCAACACGGGAGGTAATCCCTGTAGCAAAGCCTGAAGACACACACTGAATTCTGTCCATACAGAGCAGCTGCTTGTTAAAGGTAACAAGCAAAATGTTAAGAGTCTGCATTGCCCTGCCTTTGTTCTGTAATCTTGCTATAAGAGAGCACCACATTAAGAGACTGAATATATCCATTTACTTCATATTTTTTTCATTCATGGGTACAGTGTTCATTTCATAAGTCTTTACATTATTCTTCCCTGATGCTTTGCTCCACCACCCTTCATTGGGTTGAAGAGGAGGGGAGAAGCTGCTTTTGTGTTCTACAAACCAAACCATCGCTTTTTGTGGATGAAAATGAGTACTAGCTGGCCAAAATCATGATTGTATTTATAGTCATCCTACAGCCTGCACACCAAGAACCTAAATAACTCAAGTGTATCAGGATACAGAAATGCTTAGCTTGCACAGTATCAAATGGCTCGCTAATTTACTTAAAAGCAACAACCCAAAAGCTAATTCCAAATACACTCTTGTCAGAGACAACGAGGTTTGTCACAGATGGGATTAGACAAAGCTTGTTCCACCACAGAATCTGAGATACAAAGAACGCAGTGCTTGCTAGTTTTGGCTTGAATGTGTTCAAACAGGCTTTGATCTATGGCCTCCCTAGCCAGAAGATTACCCAGAGAGTTAACACATGGTGCAAAACTCCAAGTCCAGCTCAGCACTGACACAGTTTCTAAGGATCTGCCAGCAGAAAGCAGCATATGAACTGATGGGCAGCTTGTGACCACAGAAGGTTTATGCCTGACCTTGTAAACTAATATTTCCTTTTGTTATTATAAGACCATGGAGATCTAAGACAGGTTTAAACCCAGGATTGCGATCTTTCCTTAGACTGCATTTCCATTTAAGTAATTGCCCTTTTTTCTTAAACATGAAAACTCCCAGCATCAAGATGTGCTTCTGCAGCAGCTTTGTTCTCAGCACTTCTCTGAATTTGTCTTGTCTTTCTAAGGAGGATACCTAAAAAAGTCCTCTGTAAGATGAGAGAAATTCAGGGGACTATTCTGACACAACTCTTCTGCAGTCTACTGCTGTATTTCTTTATCATAGGGCAGACACTAGGCTGTCAGACATTCAAATGTCTCCCACCGCAGCCTCTGGCTGCAGCTGTGGAAGAATCAGTTTCAGGAAGACAGCTCTTGAGATGGTTTAGCTAAAGAATACTGTGGATTTTACTATGTATGCTTGTATACAGTATACCCATAGAGAAAGGTCAAGAGAAAGCATAACAAAACATTTCTTAACAGCTTTGATGGACATTTAGATGGAACGACTAGTCTGATGAGGCCAAGAACTCACTGTGGGTGGGCACAGCCTTTTATATATGATGAAAAATAAATACCGCATGCTCAGGCAGAGAGTCTATCCCAAGACTAGACCAAAACAAAATTCAAAATTTCTCTGTATGCTGTCTCTCCATTATTAAGAAAAACACATGATGCTTTTCTGTGCTTTTCCCATAGAAAGTGCTCTACATATTTCTGTGTACATATACTGTCAATAAACATGCAAATTTGAGATGGCAAAGCTGTCTTCTGCAGGAGCAATGAACACCTGTGTGCTCTGTTCTGTCTTGAAATCATCCTATTTTGCAGTCAAGAAAATTTACCAGTCCAAGATAAGTCTCTTAGCTGTTTGTTTAATGTTGCCATCTACCATAATCCCGTTTCAGATGTTGAGGCCAAACTCAAAACACACAAGAGATCAATAGGCTGTAAAGACTCATGTTGATTAAAATAGAAAATCAATTCTGGATTGGGCCTCTAGAGGAAAGCTATCACTACAAAGAAAAGTTGAAACTTCTCTCTTCTTCCTCATTTCTGAAAGACATACTTTATTTTGCGCTGTGTTTATTCCTCAGTGTGGTACCATTTCAGGGTTCTGTAAAATGCTGCCATTAGAAGAGTAAAAAAAATGTAACCTTAAAGTGCAATACAACATCATGATAAATGTACAAAACCAGTTCCAGCAAGGAAACAGGCTGCATTGGAATGCGTGATGCAAAAGACTTGAGTGAGTTGGGAAATAGTCACTTTCTGATTAAATAAGGATTGCTGCAAACAGCTGAATTCAGATTAACTTTCAGAAGGATTCATTGCATCTGCAATGAAAGCAAAAGGCTTGTGCTTTTCTCCCCAGAAGCAAAAGCTAAGACAAAAAGGAAGTAAGTTCTCTGAGAAGGACCATGTGAATTTGAGGCTGAAGTCTGTGCTCCTATACCACATTTTCGGGATGAGAACTGTGTTTTACTGTGTCTGAAACCACATCTCACTGAAAACATGCACCTGTTGTCTCATCTCAGGGTCAGCCGCAAGACTGAAAGGACCCTTCCCTCAAGGCTGAGTTGAGTGCAGAGCTTTTGGGCTTCACGTCTGACGCCTGCTGGGGGTGGCTGTGGCAGCTGAAGGGGTCCAGCCCACAAATCCAACCTCCCCGGTGATGGCCAGAGAATTGCTACAACTGGGCTGCAGGAGCTGGGCCGTGGGCTGCAGGAGCTGAAGGATGACCAACTTGCCTCTGCCTTTCCCCTGTCACAGAGGGGTGAGCAGCAGCCCCTTCTGCAGGCGCATTGTGAATGCATTGGGGCTTCAGAGCCCTCAGGCCAGTACCAAAGGCTCACCTTGGTCATTACATTGGGTGCAGGACACTAACGCACCTCTGATGGTGCTAACGCTGTTTCACGTCATTGCCTGCCAGGACAGATGAGCGTCAGCTCTCTGCTGCAATGGCTGGGGGTGCCGGTGAGCTGCGAGCTTCTGGCCTTCTAGCTGCCTCTGATCCCTCTTCTCCTCTGCTCTCCTGGTCCTGAGAGTTTCAGCCACAGGAGGATATAAATACATTGCTGTTAATGTCAGGGAAGCTGTTACATACCATACAAGGAATATCTGCTGGTTTATTAGACAGGGTTAGTATTTAAAAAAGGACATCCATCTTCATGTGACAGCATAAGCCAGTCTCTACGTGTTGGAAGACCTAGAAGAAATACACTCCTTAAGGTTTCTAAGATACTTATTTGATGAAGGGTTTCTAATACCAGCCATTTTTAGGTACCAGAAAAGTTACTACTGAGATCTACTGTAGTAATTTGTCCATTCCCGAATGGCATTGCTAGACAATTGGTAACTCTAATCATTTTACTCTCACCTAATGATACAGCACCTTTGTGCACTCCACGTTGCACAACTGAGCTTCACGGACCAAAGCATCACTAGCACATGGCATCACGGACAGTCCTGGAAAGAGCAACCCTGTGTAACAGGGTACTTCCACTTCTAAATCAGAGGATGGGCTCAGAATAATGAGCCCATAAGCTTTCGCCTTACACTTCACCACCCACAAAGGAGCTTTTCAAACTTTCCCACACAGTGCTGGTCAATACGTTTCTAACTGGAGGCAATCCCATTGCTATTCCAGTCTCAACAGCCTCTTGAGTGGAGACTGCAAATACTGCAAAACAGTTGCTTTTCTTCTGATGAGAATAAAACAGGGACAAGACAAATCATGTCCTCCTGCACAAGCGGTCAGAGCAAATCAGTCATGTATTGTTCTTCCTTTGCCAAAGGCTGAGACTGAGGTTCTTTTGTTTCTTTTCCATTTGTTTTTCCTTTTTTCTGTTCCTCCCTACTTTGTGTGGGACATGGTCCCCTTGATGGGTATTGTTTTCAGCTTTTTTTTTTTTTTTTTTCTTTTTTCCTTGAGGCCGCCACAAGCTTTCCAAGCTGTGAGCACCAAAAAAAAAAAAAAAGAGAGCACATCCTTGAAAGACAGCCTAAGAAACCAAATCTAAGCAAAACCCAAGCAACACTCAGAAATGAGAGAAGCTGTGTGGGAATGGCTTCAGTTCACAAAGTTTCTAACTGAAACTGTAGCTCAAAGTAGTATTCATAATGGTAGCTGAAAATTCTGTCAAATCTGTATTTCCCTCAAAATGCTCTAAATTGGAAATTGTTTGAAGTTAGGTTTGGCTTCTCACTATTCAGTCTTAGGAATAAATAACCGCGTGACAGAGACAACCACCTCGTTTTCCATTCTTTCTTCCCACTGCTGTGGGAAACAAACCAAGGAAGGAGGAGGAAAGAGGGGAAGGAAGTGCAGCTGTGAAGACAGCTTCACTTCCCATCTCCTTAACTCTGACTCCAACCCTCCAGTACAACTCAGTGCCACTCAAGGAATCCTCTTGGAGACTGAAAGCCTTTTCCTGTGCCCTGTGATCTGTACAATTACTGGCTTTCAACAGAATTTCCAGCAAACAGTTTTCAAAGGCATTTCGGTAGCTAAAGGCGAAGCAATCATTTTCTGGAATTGTCCAAAGTACTAAGCTGACTAACACTCTGATTTCTATTGACCGGACTTTACACTTCCAAGCTGTACAGGGGCTTTTTAGAAAACCAGTTAGTCATTGATTTAGTACCTGAATGCCTTTGAGATGCTCCTTTCGTGTGCCTAGCTGGCATCTGAGAATGAAATTTAGATTCCTCAAATGCAGAAATTTAAAAAAATCAATCCCTAGAGAGATTATTAGTTATACAGAGATACACTGCAATTTAGATAAACAGGTAATGTTGGTATGCACACACCACATTTTTTTTTAAGTCAACAATACCCCCATGCAATAAGTTTTCCATTTAAACATTTAATTGCCCCAAAAAGCTAATGAACAAGTTGCTAGCCAGAGGACTTGCACAGCTTTTCATCAACAGAACTTTAACAATTTCAGACCTCATTGCAGGGTCTTGACTTAGGCTATATGACACTTTTTTCCCCTGCAGGGGTTTTATACTTCAATCACAGTGAGTCCCCTGCGATCTGCAAATAATAGTCTTCAATTATTATGGGCATTGATGGGCTAAGAGATAAGACCAAGCCAGTGTGCACCTCATACCAGATCTGTATGCCTCATGACTTAATCCACATACCGGCCTTTGAAGAGCGATAACCTGTTCTCTGTGGAATGTCTGTGGCTGAACCACATGCTGAGAAATTCATATCAATCCTCACAGCCCGGGAACCTCTGAGTTCAAGGGCTGCCTGTCTCTCCTTGCACCCCTCAGTCATAGTCCCACTAAGCAGAGGTCCCTTCGGCATCCTCGGCAGACAGAGCAGCTGGTACGGAAAGGTGCTCTCGCTTCTGTCCAATAAACCAAAAGAAAACTAGCTTAAGGGAAAGTGAGAAAGAGAGGGCTCTAAAAGATGATCATAAAGATATGTTTCAGCAGTTGGGTTTCTATTTGTGCTAATTAACGATGAAAGCATGTTCCTGGAATTGTCTACCTGCGTAATCATATTTTTAAAATGAGTTTAAAATGTTGAGCTCAGGTATTTTATACAGAATGTATGTCTAGACTAAAATGCGTATATTAGTCAAACACCTTCCAGGCAGAAAAACCCAGCCTTATCATTTTGTCCCAACTGCAGTTGTGGAAAATGAGAAGCCTGTTCAGAGGCTTAATTTACAGGTTAATGCTGAAAAAAAATATTTGAAGAATATTACAGAATATTTCAGAATATTATCAACTGTGTTTCTTTTATGTCTGACATTTTAAATGGCTGTTAGGTTCCACTTGCTGCTGGCCTACCCTATGCCCGTAACACACATGCAGCTAAGTCTGAGACACTGAGGAGCTGCCCAGCAAAACCTTGTCAAAACCAAACTAAACATACCTTATGAACCTTGGCATCATTTTTGCTGGGAAAGGTTTCTCAAGACAGAATGATAATCAAGCTGCACAGACCGGAGGACACAAAAGGTTTGGGAGATTAGCCACCCCGGAGCAGCTGATAAGCACTCCTGCTTGCAGGGGTAGACGGGGCAGGGGCGCGAGCACGAGCTTGACACATCCCAGACGGATGGATCCACCAGCAGTGGGATGCAGCGGGGAAAGCACCTCTCTTGCAGCATCTGATAGCCAGAGTACAAATGATGTAAGAGAGGCAGAGACAGAGCAGGTGAGCTGCCATGGCAGGTGGCTGATACACAGGGAAATACACCCTCATTCACAGACAGAAACAGGAGGGGCATGCAAGTACTCGGAGCGGGCTGTGGACCCTTCTGCAGTTCTGATGGCTCCAGACGTAACTTGGCCCATTGCTACCCGGTGCCTCTCTGTCCTGGGCAGATCTGCTGACTCGCAAAGCCAACCACATAGTCTCCTCCAGGACACAGGCTGCTAAACTGCTCTCAAAAGTCACAGTCTCAAAGCACTGACAGCCTTAATTCCTCAGAGGCAGCTGCCGGAGAGACGTGTGAAGATGTTATAGACAGTTGAAAAACAACATGGCTCACGCTGCAACTGCGATAAATACTATCCTGTCTCAACTGATCCTTATTGTTGACAACTGTATTCCTGATCATTTTCTCCCAAAATTCACCACTGAGTGAGCTTGCACTCAGGGCGAGATGCATTACACACTCATGTTTCTTAGTAACGAGGCACTTGCTTGGAGAAGAAGTCAAGAAAAGTAAAAGTAGCATTTATGAAACAATTCTGGCTACAAAGTTATTTGTTTTACTTCAGTACTTTAGTATTTATTAGACATAAAATTTCTCATTCTATTCTTATTGATACTACCTTACTTCCTTGGGATCTGTATTTCTTATTTAGCCAGAACTCTCACTGACACAAAGAGAAAACCCAAGGCCCTATCCTGATCCCATGCTTAGGCTCATGATAAGGACGTTTTCACAATGGATTACTTTTTTTCCCCATTCAGATTAAAGATAAATACTACCCATTTAACCCGTCATGTTATTTTCCCATTACATTTTTACATACATATGCAGGCTTCTGTATATAAAATCAACATCCACAGAACTTAGTATGCAGCACATTTAATCATTACAGTATAACTGGCACTATTTGTCATCTAGTATTACTGATTTAGCTACGTATTTCGGTGCAGAAATAGTGTGTGTATATATTTCTGGTACAGGTGTACTGTCAAATGACAAATTGAATGTAGTGATGCCACTGAGATTACATCTCCTAAAAAAGCACCATGTTGTTTTTTGGGGGTGGTGGTGGTGGTTTTTTTGGTTTTTTGTTTGGTTTTTTTTTTTAATTTTGAATAATACCCTAATTGCAAGAATGCTTGCACATGTGTTTAATTTCAGCTTTATAAAGTCCTTAAGTGCTCTTCACATGAAGCCTATAATTGGGCTTGATGTTGACAGTGTATTTCAATGCTCTGCTGAAGAACAGTGTGCTTATCTGAAGTCTACCTGCCAAATTTACACAAGAAGGTCTACCTGAATTTTGACACCGGACACTTTCCTGAGAGTGCATGTTTCACGCTGTCTTGCCTTGTACTCTGTCTCTGTAGTGGAAATGCATATTTTGGATCTTCATTGCTCAGATCTCCTTATAACATCCAGTATTTAGCCAGAAGTATGTTTCATGTGCTGTATTTCCAGGTGATAAAACACTCATGCTACTCATAAATTAAAAATCAGAGTCCAAGCTGTTCTTTCCTGCAGTTGCATTTCTAACGTTTGGACTCTCAGAGCAAGCAGTTTACTGAATCACGAATTGGACTTTGTGTGATGAAATGCAAGTATTTTGCTGAAAGCATGATTTCCTGCCTTTTTTATTAGATGTAAATGGACTTCATGAACAGATCAAGACCACAACGCAGCTAACTTCTGGGGGCAAAAGTGATTCTATAGGTTCACCTTTACACTGAATGTGGAAACATTCTTTCCAATTCTGAATTTTTAAGGAGGGAGAAACCCACGCTTTTCAAGTTGAAGGCTGCTGCCTTTGGGAGAATTTCTTCCATCTGGTTGGAAAACAAAACAAAACAAAAATGATGAACAGATCAAGACCACAACGCAGCTAACTTCTGGGGGCAAAAGTGATTCTATAGGTTCACCTTTACACTGAATGTGGAAACATTCTTTCCAATTCTGAATTTTTAAGGAGGGAGAAACCCACGCTTTTCAAGTTGAAGGCTGCTGCCTTTGGGAGAATTTCTTCCATCTGGTTGGAAAACAAAACAAAACAAAAATGGCAGGTCTGCTGAGTCTCAGAATGAGTGAATTAAAAAATCTAATTTCTCATTAATTTATTTATTCCCTGTTACATTTTATCTGTTGGGCAAAGGAAATATGTGACCACATTATTGGGAAAAAAATCTACGACTCAATATGCTATGGTCTGGGAGACAAATCTCTTGCTCAGTTAAAAGTCAAACACAACTAAGGAAATATACCACTGATGGCTGACATTTCTGACATATGTATGGCTTGATGAACAACTGCGAAGACACACATTTTAAATGGCAACTGCAATCAGGGCTTAAAACATGGAATCAAACTACAAAAGTATTTAGTCAAGATGATGAAATATATCTTCATATATCTTTATGTCTTTATTCAGCCAATAGCTCTCTTATACATTTACCTAGCCAACCAGAGTAAAGCACACAATGGGATCGGGACAATCGGTAAAAACAGTATGTACATGCCTCCTCGTAATCTCAGCCTCATTCATGTTTGGCTTTTGGCATCTAAAGCTATTTGGTTTTTGATATCTGAAGATCCTGAACTGAGTACCCTGTTAAGCTTCCCGACCTCTGAATCCTGACTACCAATGAATGTTAAGACTGGCAAGTTCAGCTTGGACAGTGAGGTTTTTCCTTGCAGTCTGGATTTCACCAAAATTGATCACTTTTGCTCCTCTGCATTCTGACTGTTGAGGTCATAGTGTCTTTTACAGGAAAATGAGCCGCTTATAAATTTTCAGCCAACTTTGGGAGTTGATGGAAAATCCCCAGGCTTAGGGCTTAGCTGGCTAAGAAACCCCTCCAGCAGCCTTTCTTTTGTGGACACTCAGATATAAAAGCCTTTCAAAAGAGATGGAAATGCTGACAGAGTGTTCCTCTTGGGACACCCTTCTTCTGTGCACAGGGACCAACTCAGCCTATTTTCTACCCTGTAATGCATGCCAGAAATTACCCCTATTCCTCAGAACTGTAGGAAAGTGTAAGGTGACATATACAGCCTAGAACATGCTGTTACGTGGAAAATAAAATGAAATGGAGGCTGTCCACTGCAGGCAGCCTGCTCATTGCATATTGCTGTTTTCTACAGGGCACGGTGTGTGCAGGATGAGCAGCATGCAGAAATGACAAATCTGCTGCTCTGGGTCAGAGGTCTGGCAGATCCCTTCAGCACAGAGGGTCTCTTGGTGAATTTTCCTTTTTGCCTGCAGCTTTTGTATCACCAGGCTCTCACGTCCCCGCTCCACAGCGAGAGCCTGCGCACTAAGTGAGCACGCACATGTGCTGGGGCCAGGTTCTGCTGTGGACTCCTGGGGCAAGGATGCCTAGGAAATACCAACCAGGTGACTACATCCCCTCCCTCTGTTGAACCCTCCCTGGAAATACAGACAACTACTTCTTGTTTCATATCAGATGGCCTGTTGCTAGTGATCCAAGGTCTGGGGAGAAGGTTGTTAGCCCACTCCAAAACAAAGAGAAACCAGTCCACCTTGCAGAGCGTGAGCAGTCAGAGACACGGAAACGGCTGGGTATTGAACTACAGGTGGCTGCACCCTTCCAAATGGCCTGGGAGAGGAAATGCAACTCAGCGGGTCCTGGTGTCTGGCTGCTCCCCTCTGCTCTCTGTGGCAGCTGTGCCAGGGCCGTCTCCCCAGGCTGGGAGAGCGGGACCAGCTGTGCACCCTCATATGCTGCTTGCTGCCATGCCCAAATGCTCCCAAATCATGAAACTGAGTTTAAAAACAATCACAATGTAATAAACAGAAGAAAAACAAAACCAGATTTTTTTTCCCCCCCCCTCAGCCTTCTGGGGTCTGGCTTACATTCTCAAGCTTTTCTTCACATTTTTTTCATTCTAAAATGAAATCTGACATCGTCACCAGTTTCCAAGACCAATGGCTTTAAAAAGAAAAGTCCAGTACTGTGGGAGTCCTAATAAAATTATAAGAATAGCACTCTTATTTCTTTTCTCCCTTAAAAGTCATTCAAGAAAGTGGTGGACTGAAGCAGGGCATTTCTGCAACTTTCCTGCCTAACAGGGACAACCAAAGTCTGGCCATGTATATGTAAAAAGAAATCTACAGTTAAAGAATAAGGAAAGTCAGAAAAAGACTGAGATCACCTTTAACTAAATGGTGTAACAATCCCTAAAATCTAAAAGAAAGTCCCTAAGCAAAAATTGAGAAGTTCAGTGTTCAAAATGGGATAGGAGAGGGATGCTCTCAAAACTTCTGCCTTTAAAATTAGCATTGCACATGCAATGGAACTGGAGCTACAGACTGTAAATTCATTTTTTCAGATCAGCAAAATAAATTTAAATTAATTTACAAAAATTATTTCTACCACCTTGTAATCAGCTGCAGACTTTCCCTAACAGAGGCCAACTGGAAGGACAATAATTATTTAAGCTGCACATTCATACTCCTGTACTTGAAGAAACACAATCCCAAACTGCAGAAATATAGATGCAATCTTAAGACTACCATCTCACGAACATACCCAAATTTCCCATATGAAAGCCACCATCCACACCACATCATCTGAAACTCAATGGCTGTATGTATGGCCAGCCACTGAAAACATCTTGCCCCTAAACCACCCACTGACGAATCAACAAGCCTGCCCCGTACGTTGTTTTACATAATTGATAATATCTTTAGGGATGATATTGAGCGAGTTGCAAGTATGGATTAGCTAGGAAGTGCAAACTGATGTCAGTGCCACTGCCATTTATCCACTCCAGGGGGGCTGAAACCCGGGGCTTGCAAACCTCTCCATGAAAGGGCAAACCTCCAGCCTTCCTTTCAGATGCACCCAAACAACCACTGTGACTTCATGAGGTGGGGTGGGGGTTACTGGGGTGAGATTCAGAGAACAATTAGATTCCCAAAATCCCCAAACCACCTGCAAGCAGTTTCTTATCCAAGTTCTGCTCTGAGAGTCTCAACCTGGGCACTTCCACTGATGTTTTATGCATGCCCTCTCCTCAGGTTTTGCTTTTCACATTACTAACAAGACAGCAATGTCATTTACTGACTGCAGTTCCACCATTAATCATGGAAATGTAATAGTAATGGCTTTATATATTCCAAGCGCTAGGCTGCAAGCTAAGTGATGAATGAAGAAAGTCCATAGCTGTTTGTGGGGAAAAATGGCTTTGTTTCTCCTGTCCTGTTTCAACAGGTCTGGTAGGCTTGGTTGGCAACTTTAGCAACTACAGTTTCTGTGCAGAGATATAGAAGGCTAGTTTTTGAAACATGGTAGTAATGAAAATACCAAATAGCTTAGGAGATGTGACAGCTCATCAGATAAGTGAAACTAACCATCTATCAATAGTTAGCACCTATGCCCACAATTACATCGTCCAGCTGATTTCAGGGAACAAAAGTTATAGAATCATAGAATAGTTTGGGTTGGAAGGGCCCTTGAAGATCATCTAGTGCCAACCCCCTGCCATGGGCAGGGACACCTCCCCCTAGACCAGGCTGCTCAGAGCCCCGTCCAGCCTGGCCTTGAACACTTCCAGGGATGGGGCATCCACAGCTTCTCTGGGCAGCCTGTGCCAGTGCCTCACCACCCTCATTGTCAAGAATTTCTTCCTAATATCTAATCTAAATCTGCCCTTCCTTGGTTTAAAGCCATTCCCCTTGTCCTTTCACTACACACCCCTGCAAAAAGGCTGCAGACTCTCTCTCACACATCTGAAATCAGAGTTGTCACTGAGTACTGCCAAAGAGGAAATACCTTTTGATTTCACACAAAAAGGAACCACTAAGTCTGGTACGTGTCTGAAACATGTCTGTGCACCACAGACTATAAACTTTCAAGGTGGAAATATTCAAGATATTGGAGTGGCAGATGAGCCCACCAGCCAGCAACAACCAAGGATACATGGCCAGGAAAGGAAAAGCCAGGAGTGCTGGGATAGGATGTCAGACAGGCAAGTGCTGAACAAGCATCAGTGGGTTTGCTAGAAAGGAAAATGGGTAGTTAAGATGGAGCAGCTGGAGAGGGAAATATCAGCCAATCCCAGTTGGAAGATGAAGAGTAATTTTCTACGGTTATGTCAATTAAAGGTACAGATGAGAATCTGTGCTGAAACCTGGAATAAAAATTCATTCCTTCTGAGTGATGACTGGAACCTAACCCCTCAGGTCTATGAGTCTTTGGTCTTCATTAGTTTGCTTTCCCACCTTGAAAGCTGTCTCTCAAGAGGAGGAAAGTGCTATAACTTTTAGCCTGAGACTGACTCTTTAGAAACTATCCTACTTGGGATATACTCAGAAGCAAAAGTACCAATTTACTGATACAATGATGGGATTTCAAACTAAATTGATAGTAATCACCTTCTTAATTTTCTTTTATCCACATACACTTCTAATACTTTGCAATGGAGCTTGATACACCGTATTCAAAAATGGATAAGTCACAATATGGCTTAAGTATGTAACAAAAAAGAAACTCCCCTTGCTACTCACAGCAGATGTACTCCTTCAACTTCTGTGAAAACTGCAATACGATCTACCTGCAGTTTCACCTGTCTCCAAGTCTCACCTCCTTCTGCAGAACAACATAGACTAAATATGTAAGAATCTTTTCCAGCATAACTGTCAGCAATTGCTGTGTTTAATGCTAGCGGATAATGCAACTCAGACCAGATAGGAAATAAACATAAATGTTAATTATCTTGGTGGAGATGAGAAACCAGATGACATCTGGAGCTGGCATTATTGTAAACAGGAAAAAGGTATGAGAGCTACTTAGCTTAGAGGTTTATAAAAACCAGATATACACCAGGAGGAGGCTGGCAGGTTAAGAAAGGACAAGTGGAGCTCTGTAATAATAAGCGAGTGAGAGAAACGGAAAGAGAGCGTATGTGAAATTATTTCTGGGAAGACCATTTTTGTCCGAGACAATTTTAATTACGCTCTTTATTGGACAGATGCTCCATGTGGTAGAAGAAATCTGCCCTGGTTTATACACTGTCACAGTTTACCTGATTCTCTTTGCTAAAGCAATAAAACCACAATGACTGGGACCACCATGGCAATGTGGCAGAATGCGGAGCACTGCCCACAAACCTCCCCAGAGGACCACAGCAAAGTCTTGAGCCACATCCTGCAAGCATTTATGCACAAACTGAACTTCATGTACTGTGATTAATTTCCCTGACACCACGCGGGTTTCATTGCAGCACACAAAAGCAAACACAGACGTACATATTTTTAGGATCAGGACCTACTTAGCACTAGTCAGCCGTGATTTAATGTGTCTGTACTTAACGTGGAGCTTACTAAATGTGAGAGAATTCTGTGTTTTGGTACAGTTTGGGGTTTTCCCCAGAATAGCATATATGTTGTTTCAACATTAATGCTGAAAATTAAATACCCTGTAGTCACTGATGTTTATTTAAATAATTATGTCATCTAATGCAGTGGGGAACAGAGGTACAGTAGCCTCATATTTAAAAGCACAGCCTTTTACGTAACATTAGAGAGCTCTAGTGGGCATGTTGCCCATTTCTGATTCCCTGGTGGCTTCTATTCTTCACAGGAATTAATGTTCTAGTCAGAATACGTCTCTATAACACTTTTTTGTGTTGATCAAGTATCAGCAATTCAGTGATTAACTTACACATCCCACTGCATTTGCTGGGCCAGATTATTTAAATATTCTCTGGTAGAAGGAATAATGGGGCATTTCTAATCACAAAATAGTGCCACATAAAAAAAAAAAAAAAGCTACGGTAAGAATGAACATCGGGCATGTACAATAAAAAGGCAGAAAAAGGCCCTCCATTGTGCTGCAGGAACATCCTTCTGTGGATTGTGCTTAGTGCAACTATCTAGATGTAGGTGAGCATTAATATTCAGCCGATACGTGAAGTCTCTGCAGCCTCAGTCATGCATACTCATATGCATGCCCTTGTGCACTGATCAAGATTCCTACTGCAGCATTTCAGCTTTGCAAAGTTGGAGGCAAAGGTTTCTGACCCTGACAGTAAACCCCTAGTCTACAGTTTGTGCTATGAAGCAACATCATTCAGGGTAGGATACAGATAGGATGTAGCATCCCTTAGTTGCAAACCCAATGCTCACCAGCTATCAGCTATCCTGGGAATCTCTAGAGTGACTTCCCAGAGAAACTGTTCAGATTTCTAGTGACACTTCAGAAATATGCATGTACATTCAGAGGGGGAAAAAAAGAAAAAAAAAAGTAGGCAGGAAGAAGCTTCTCTGAAACACTTAAACACCTTAATGTACTGATGAAAACTAGTAAGCAGTGCAGTAACTATTAGTCACAATATCCTTGAGGTATCTTTTTCAGTTATCTGCTGCAATGCTAATCACTGGTTCGAAAATCAACATTTCACATGTCCAATTCAAAACTGTTACTAGGTTTGAAGTGTAGCATCTGAAGTTAGGATACTCTTTTTTAGCTATTCATAGATAATTACATTTAACTTCAGATTTTTTCACATTTCACCTGCTTCTAACTGAACATGAAAGAATTTGTATGTGACATTTATTGTCCATCATGCAACCTTCTGCTCTACTTTTAAATATTAAACATCTTTTCCAGCTGTAGAGGTTGAATTATACAGTGAAATCAAAAGAACTGAAGTTTTAACCCTTACAATTCTTATAACTTTACAAATACTCAGACTTCAAAGTTAGGTTATGTACATTGCCTATACGATCAATTTAAAAGCAGTGCGTATGTAACAATACTGACTTCTGCTTCTGACCCAGGATTTGTTTTCTCCCAAGAACATATTAGGCGCACAGGACTGGCCAAAGACCACTGAAATCAATGGAAAGGCTACCGGTGACTTTGATGGAATATGGATTGGGCTTTGAGCGTAACACTGCTGACTTCATTGACTCATCACGAGGGCTGAATTTGGCTTTGACAGACGTAAAGCGGTTCATCCATGTACCTTTAACAAATTGCATACATTTTTAATCCCCCCCTTCCACTCCCAGGAATTTAGAGCATTTTGTTCTGCTAGCTCTGTTAAGGAGCCCCAGCACTTGCACAGGTAAAATGAATGACTGGAACACATACAGTTATTTGTACTTACAGGTGTCTGGCTTGAGCTGACTGTTGGTAATTCCAAAATACTGGGGATTTTCGATGACAGGAATCTTCGTCATCCCAATGATGACTGCATCAGGACCCCCCTCAGAAGAAGATGGAGTGTTACTGCCATTTGAGATGTGGTGGAGGGGACTGGCTGAATCGTCGTCATTGCTGATAACTGAAGAAGGACCTAGAGTTAGAAACAAAGATTTTCCTGTAACTCAGAGCATGGTTCCCTTCCCTCAGACAATTCCTTTTCTTTTCAGTTCTTTCCTTTTTTTTTTTTTTTTTTTGTCCAGTTTGTCCTCCATACCCATAGTTAACAGCTCTCTTTGTGTGCCTTGTTGACCTTACCTCAAAAATTTTATATGTCTGGCTGCAGATGGAGAACAGTGGTTTTCTTCCATTAGGAGCTGGAATGTGAAGCAAATTTTTGTACTGGTAGATCACCTAGACTAAATACTGTCAGCGTCCAGCATAGTCTGTCACTGGGAGAGACCTCCAAATTTGTTGAGGTCCTTCTGTCATTCTCAGAAATAAGCTATGGAATACACACATTAACTGTTTCACTTTATGCCCTACGTGGATCACACAGCAATAATTGCCACAAATCTGGGGAATGCCTGCCCTCCCTTTGAGGTAGCATTATAACAAGGCAAAAAATGCAGAGGAGATGGGCTCATCCTGATGTGGGAAGCTGGTAATTTCTGAAAGACAACTCAGTTGAGAGCAAAAATCCAGCAGACAATTCACACAGCCACGGAAGGAGTGGAGCAGATGCTCAGAACAGTAGTGGGAAAGACACATCCCACCCCACTGTAAGATCTGGGGTCACTGCAGGGGGCTCATCCAGCCCAGGGGAACAGCCCACTGGCTTCCCCATCCATACCTGAGTCTAGTCACCTTCTAGAAAGAGGTTTACTTTGATCAGCAATTCAGTGACAGTTCTTGTTTTGTTTTCACTCTGCTTTATATTTTTAACCCAAGTGCCACAGAGATAAAACCTTGTAAATGGGTAAAAAAAAGATCCTACTTAGCACAGTGTCTCACTTGTGTGAGCTGCAAGGGCCTTTGATCTAACAGTGAGATCGGTGCAGGTAACTTTTGAACTTTTGTCATCTAACCCTGCCATTTAAATTTCATGTTACATCTTCCAGTTTACATTCAGTACTCAAAGAAAACCAGAATCACCATTTAGAAGCATCAACGTTTTGCCTTATCTCCCAACTAAAGAGCCAGCAGAGATCACACACATTACATTTCACTTCACTCCATTCTCCATCCATGTTAACCAGGGTTTTTAGGGTGGCATTCACATTTTCTAATTGTAACAAACAAAAGATGATGCCAGAAACAGACGTAAAAATTCACTCTCTGGAAGTGCCTATCCTGGAATGGCATCCTCAGACATGTCCTGCATTTAGCCCACGGGCAGCAGTGACAGGCGGGGGGAATGGGTCGTCGCCCCCCCCCCCCCCAAGAAGAGGGCAGCAGAGAGAACCTTCAAGATGACGATAAGATGTGTTTACTCCAAGTCACTCCAAGTCACCCCACTGCAAAATGTTAGAGCCCCAGACTGGGTTTTAGGCTGGACAGAAGGAAGAGGGCAGAGGCAAGTCAGAGCGGACTAACCTGCGACATAGATGGCATCTGTGTCTGCAGGGGAGACATGGGACACCAAGAGAGAGAGAGAGATTGAGAACGGGGACCAGCAGCAGGTCCTGTAGACACATCACTGAGGACGTGAGAGAAGATGGGCAGGATTCACCATAGCACACACACAATTAAGGAACATGATGAGAACTAGGACAGTCCCAAACTCAGCAGCTGAAAAAGGGCAGCTTTAAAGAAAATAAATTCTTACTCTTTTGTGGCTCACTGTATTGTTAACAAAAACACTTTATCATTATGTGGAATGGCTCACAGGAATAAAACTTAAATAATTCGGCATGTGGCTATTCAAGCCTACCTTTGGAGACTCAAGTGTACTCCCACCCCTGTCCTGACTTCCTTTCTCCCCAGTTGGTTTAATGGTGCATGAGGGAAATGTTCTCATAGTTTGAAAAAGTACTTCCGCCCCTAGCCTGAAACATTAGAGGTAATTTTTCAAATACCTTGCACTTCACTGGAAAGTCACTGTTGACAAATGTAAGTGAAGCCTAGATCTCTGCAATTTATCAAGTGAAATACTAATACCAAGCCTGGTTTTGTCGTTACTGATCACCCAGATCCTCAAAAGATTGATTCTACTAGGAAAGCTGCCAGGATTAAGAGTTTTTGGTGAAGATTTCTCTAATGAAGTGCAGAGCCTAACAAACTGTGGGAAAAGGTCCCTCAGATGGCACACAAGATACTTACGTGAAGTCACGACACATTTTTCAGGTGCATGAGAGCTGTGTGCAGTGGCATTAGAGTGCAAAACCATTTAAAACCACATTCAATTTTTTCTAGACAACATCCTTATGTCTCTAAACTTTCTGAATGTCAAGTTAATGGCTCCAAAAAGCAGGCCGACAAATACACATTTTCTTGGGAAAATGAAGTCCTTTTACACTAATATAGCTTTAGTACGAGGGTCAAATCCCTTCTCTTACAGCAAATGGGCAAATTCTCTTGGCTCTGTAATTTAATAGGGGCACGTCTCTAAGCCCTTTCAGCCCTGCTGTTCTCTGCTGCACAGGAGGAGGCTCTTTTGTCATTGTTTGCTTCCACCACACATGTGGCGATGCCAAGGAAAAGTGACCATTACACATTTCTAGATGTTAAAGTGGGATAATGAACAGAAACTCATTCTGTTCATCAAATCATTTCTGCACTACTCCAAGACCCAATTTCATACGGTGAACTATTTTTCAATCAGTATAAACCACTAAGTGCTGCAGGTGAAAAGTAGACAATTGTTCTGTAAATCTATTTACTCAGTTAGGCTAACTGGTAAAAACCAGTCTTCCGTGTGGTATGAAGCAGGTTCCAAGTATATTCAGCTCTCTGATGTGAGGAAAACCTGGGAAATGCGGTGATTTCTGAAGCAATTCCTGACAGTATGAAACAGTTCAAGAAAAAAATCAACTCTGGGAACTGTCCTGTGTCACTTAGTGATCCCTCTCACTTATT
Organism: Podiceps cristatus; assembly: GCA_000699545.1. NCBI lineage: Eukaryota > Metazoa > Chordata > Aves > Podicipediformes > Podicipedidae > Podiceps > Podiceps cristatus. The sequence continues at coordinate 50,989 of KL269195.1, read as the reverse complement.
AGCAAGTAATCAGCTCATGCAATGGTCTTTGGAAGTAGTTTTTTGGTTTCAGAAACCCTGTTATTTCCTTTATTCTCTAATTAAGACAATGAGAACAGATGGAAATTTTTGTGCACCAGAGATAGTTGAGCTCACATCCTTCAAACTTCCCCTTTGCTGGGACCTTTTCATCAATGTGAGCAAACTGGTACATAAACTGTTCCTACACTTGTTTATTTGCCAGACTATCCACTTACCATAAAGTTACATTTCATTTTTTGAATGCACTAAGCCACATTACAATTACAAGCCATCATTGCAGCTGGCTATAACTGATATACTAGTAATGTAAAACCATTTTCTGAGATGCAAGATGGGGCCATCACCTGTGCTGGTAAGAAGCTAGAGCTGCCCATTTCTGAATATCCACTGAGCTCAAATTGAAGACTAATTTCTTAAAGCACCTTAAAGTGTGGTTTCATCTAGAATGAAATGGGGTGACTGAATTACCTGTTAAAGACGAAATGAGTATAATTACTCTCAGTCACCTATTACTGATTCTGTTTTTTATAGAATCTGCTGTTGGTTTCACAACTGAAAACTGAAAATTTTAGGTAAAACACCATTGGTGGGAGTGCAAATCATGGGTTGTCAATAGCCATTAGCTATTGCCAATAGCTGACTTACGGTCAGGCTGAGCTTTTAAGAAAACTCCAGAGGCCTTCTCCACCTTCAAATATGCTGCCCAACATCTTCACTTGATTTCATTTTCAGACCATATTTCTTATCTTAAGAAGACAGAGGCCAGAGTCAGATGTGAAATGGTAGCCTGCCTTGGAGAAGAAACATGAGAGCTACTCACTGCAGGGCTTAATTTCTCCTCTCTTTGATGTTGAGCTAAAAACCTGTCCATTCTGCATCACCTAGGCCCAAGAAAAATCCCTTCTGTGTACAAAAAAGAGCAGCTCTCTTGAAAACTGGTGAGATGTAAGAAAAACAATTATATTTGAAACTGACAAGCTATAATAAAACCAAAATACCTCCCACACCTACGTTGTGCGTGATCTTTGGCACATGATATGCGGACAGGCAGTGTCGTGGTTTAACCCCAGCTGGTAACTGAATACCATGCAGCCGCTCACTCATTGCCCCATCTCCCCAGTGGGGTGGGGAGGAGAACTGGAGAGAAGGAGAAGTCGTGAGTCGAGATAAAAACAGCTCTTCAGGACAGCAAAGAAAAAGATAATACTAATTAAACTATACGTTAATAATGATAATAATCATAATGATAAAATATAATGATAACAGCATACACAAAAGGAACAATGCACAATTTCTCACTGCCCGACGACCCAATGACCAATACAGCCCTTCCTGAGCAGTGGTCACGGAGCGAAACCGAGAGCTATCTCAGAACGATTCCCAGCAGTGATCTTGGAACAGCAAGTTCCAGAGAGACTAAGCGAAGGAATAAGTAGACGAATGAATGAATGAAAGCACGAATGAACAAAAGGTGCCCAGGTACACCGGCCAACCCCCACTTATATACTGGGCATGACATCTATGATCTGGAACACTTTCTTTAGCTGGTTTGGGTCAACTGTACTGTCTACACCCTTCCCAGCTTTTTGTGCCTGCAGGTTAGCAAAACCTGGGAAGCTGGAAAATGTCCTTAATTGCTTAGCAGCAACTAATCACCAGTGTATTATCAACATTCAGTGTAACATCAGTGTATTATCAACATTCGTCACATGCAAAATCCCATACTAAATCCAAAACACAGTAGTTACTGGGAAGAAAATTAGCTCCGTCCCAGCTGAAACCAGGACAGGCAGAAACAGCAAACTTCTCTTACTGCACATCCCACAGAAAACAAGACAATCAAACACTGCAAGGTTTACCTTTGCTAGTGCCAGCACCCCTCCCTGAAATATAGCCCACTTCTGTACTACTTCTCGAACAGTGCATCACCGCTCTGTCCTTGACCTTGGTGGTGACAACAAGCATGGGCTTCCTTAGCATTAGAAATAAAATTTAATAAAACTATTTTCAAGGTGTGCTGCTATTTCTGGCCAGGAGAAGGAGTTTCATGATTTTAAAATGCAGCCTTTCCTGCTGCTCCTATCACCATCAAAGTTAATGCAGTTTTAACATGCACGCTACCGAAACCTACCTACACCACTCTTTGTTTGGGGCTACATTTTGCTTTGCATTATTTCAGACTCCTGCTAATAGCTGGGTAGTTAGCTGCGGTAACACATCTGACTACTGGCTGCCACTGGAATAATCCACATGACCTTCCTGCATATCGAAGTACAGAAAGAGTTCCAAAGTGAGTAACAGCATGACTCAGCTAAGCAGGCTCAGGCAATAAAATGAAAAGGAGAGGCTCTCAAATGCAGAATCAGAAAGAACATACGGGTTTTGTTGGCCCCTGGCATGGCCTTGCAAACACATATGCTCAGATTTTAGTTTAGATGGTCACAAACGAGCACTGTGTCCATCTACTTCTCCCTCCACTTACTGTTTCAAAGATATAAGCAATCTACTCTGCATGTTGCTCTCCAAGCTCTAACAAAATCTCTTGGAGGCTACAATATCCTGCTTCCTTCTCGCAACACACTTCTGTGTGTCACAGATCACTCCAGTTATACCTGAAGTCACTACTAATGGCTCAGGCACACTGGGAAACAATAGGAGTAATAATTGTAAAAAAAAAAACAGACGAATTTAGCTTTGTGGTTGGAGCTGTGTATTTAAAAGGACATTTCTGC
>KL269195.1:0-48200 GCA_000699545.1 Podiceps cristatus | reverse complement strand
TATTCATAGAGATGATTTTGTGCTGTGATGCCTTAATAACCATGTATCCTTCCATGAAAAATGACGTTGACTGCTAGGAAGATTTCTCAACTGGCCTTGCGCTAGCATTGGTTCTTCTTACCTCCTCTGGGAACAGGGACCAGTCTGTGCTGGGACATGGTACCAGCACAGCATCAAGTTGAAAGCAGGACATTGAGTGCATGTCACATCAATCAGCATCACCTCTGCTGAATTTTGAGGCCATACTGAAGCTTCTCTTCTTCCTTCTGGGAGGGGTGTATTTTTTCACTAGTTAAATACCTTGTTCTGAAAAAGCAATTACCCAAGATTTCTTTTCCCACAAGACTCCCATATTTGCTGTAGATTCTAAGTTCTTTTTTTTTCTGCATGATTAAAAGGTAAGTTTTATGCTTCAGCAAGAACAGATATTCAATTTTTTCCTGTTATCAAGCTAGGATCCAACTTTCTAACCAGAACAGACATCATTTTAGCTTAACTCTTGAACTGCTATCTTATCTTCTACTCCCTCTGGAAGACAACTCATCAATCACAGCCTGGCACACTTTTTTTCTGGCTAAGGTGCTATAAGCTTTACTTTGAATATTCCTTTGCATTCCTAAGTTCAGCAACTGTATGCAACTGTGATATCGAATCATGTTTATGCAATTCTATTAGACTGGATAAGAGAGCCCAGCATAATAGAAAGTAATGCAATTATAGAAACATTATTTTGTATTATTGTTCCCTTAAAATGCTGCATGCTGAATACAGGGAATTGAATTAAAAGGCATAAATAGAACACAAGGAAAAAAAAATTCAAAGCCAGATGAGTAAGCTTCCCAAAGAGAAATCAGTTTAGTCTCGCTTTGCTGGATGGAACTGTTCAAAGTAAAGTCAGATTCTTCTGCAAATCTAGAGTGGGATTATTAAAACGATGGTCTTTGCTTTGCAGCTGCTGATGCTTTTAATGAGGGAAAGCTCAGGGCAAGGTGCTCCTATGCTTTCTCAGCAGTTCAGCTGTACAGAGCAATAATATTTCTCACCTCTCCCCACCTTCCAACTGACCTCTCCCATCTCACATCCTCCCCATTCCTGCCAGCTCCCCAGAAAACAGCCATAAGTCTTAGCCTCAGTAAAGTCATCTCAGTAGTCACTGTCACACTCAGCTGTGAAACGAGTATTATGGGGTTAATCCTCCTATGTTCATGGTGGAGAAAAAACAAGAATAAGATCACCCCAAACAACATCATACCTAAGTCCATGCTGCTGTAGCAGACTGCTCTTCACAGCTCAAACAGTGCATGTCCTTCCATCCTGGTGCAGCACACAGAGGCAAAAAACACTGTAGACATTAAGTCTGTGACTCAGAAAACTGAGATTTGCCAGGCTTGGGTGTTTAGAGGATAAATAACTTCACATCTTCTGGCAGGTATCATTAATCTGTTTAACTGATTTGCACCCACTAGTGCTTATTTAAGCTTGTAGTCTGTTGCTTCTTGATATATGAGATGTGAAAAACTTTCTGACACTGCCCAAGAAGTTCAGTTCCCATCCAAGAGTGTGCTCCCAGGAAGTCAGGGGAACCAGAACAGAGAGCTGGAGAACTTCCCCACACCCAGAAGACAAATGCCTCTGTTCCTTGTCAGCATGCACTTCTAACAACCTCTGAATAACAGAAGGCAGGGGGCTCCTTGGAGGTCTCTTGCAGGAGTAAGTGGTTGAAAGTAAAGGCTTAAACTCAAGAAGCAGCCCTAAGGAGCCTGTTCACTTGCAACCGTTGCAAGACAAAGTGGAAAGTTTTTTTTGAAAATCCTGATGAAGCCACACCACTTTTATGTGATATTTCATATGGCTGATCAAGAATCCAAGGTGATTTGCTTTTGTTTTCATGTGAAAAATCAATGCTTTGTCTTTCCTCACTTGTTGCAGCTTCACAAGAAGGCTAAATTGCCTTGCTATCACTGTATCACTTTCATACAAAGCAAATAAGTTACAGTGCCAGTTTATTTTGCCTATGCAAAATAATTTACAAGTAATGCATACCTTTGAGTCTAATGAAATAATAGGTATGTTACTCAGCTTTACAGTAGCAAATTTTCAATATTGCTAAGTGTTAAAAGGTCAGTCACACTAACTTAAATGCCTTTCCCTTAAAACGCATGTTCCTCTTGCTGGAAAACTTATTTCAAATGCCTAACTCCTCTAGAGAGCAACAAACATGCAATCTGGGTAATTTCTACTGAATTGACTGCACACTGATTTTAGCCACTCAAGTATTTCATCAGGCCTTTTTGTTGTTGCTTTGAATCTAAGAGCCACAGCTGCATATTTGTTTGCTTCAGTTTTATTCTTCAACGTGATTGTGAAAGAATCCCAGTCAGCTCCTTTCAGCTGCCTTTCTTGTCACAGCCTCGTCTATACTCCCCTGTATGCACACATTCACACATCCCTTTACACACAAGCCTGGAGCATTCCAGAAGTCATCGTTTCTGCAAGGGAGGTTTCTAAATGGGAAGGACTCCCTAGGATAACCTAGAGGACCCCTTGATAACACAAGTCACTCCCTGAAAGTCATGTGACATACGGGACGCAGGGACGAAGACACAGGTGTCTAGGTCTGGGGCAGACTGACAAGGCAGTTCACCCAAGAAACCTCCTTTGCAGCCCTGCAAAACCCTGTAGGAAAAAGGTTGCAGCCTCTAATATACACTGGGTTTGCTAGCACTGTCTGTGCAGGATGAAAGGTGCGTGACCCACCTCCACCCCGGCCTCACTCCAGGGCCAGCTCTCCCCAGGGATGCCGTTGGTGAAACCTCATCCTACGGCACAAAGGTTGCCGATTTCTTTCTTCTTTCAGCCAGAATGTGAGGTATTTGTATGACAGATCTCACAACAGCAATCTGGTACACATCTTCAATCTCTTAAGCACCATAACCAATAAATCCTCACAGTTCATCCTCGGTGAGGTACATGCTACTATTATTCCCAATTTGGAGGCAACAGGAGGAGCTCTGCGTGACTTGATGATTTGCCCAGCACTGCAGGTGGGATCTTTGTCAAAGTCATCACCAAGACCTGGGAGGGACTGACAGCCCCAGTGGTCAAACCATGGAGCCCTTCAGGACTCACAGCGCTACTTCAGCTGCAGGCTAAATGGTGGCTACACAGCTGCCCACTGCTTCGTGGACATGTTTGCAGTACCTGCAGCTGAGATGATGTGCTCTATCGTAAAGAATAAGGAATTTATGGCCTCTTATTATTGGTAGTCAAATGAAACACAGACCTGAGACAAAAATCTAGCAGGGATGTAGTGTATTAATCAATATGAATATGTGAGCCAGGGAAGTAAGCATACAAGGCAACAGAAAATGTAAAAGAAGGAAAGAAAAAATGATTTATCTTTTTTAATATACATCACCAAGACTATTCATTATAGCCACCTGCAGGTTTGGATAACTCGGAAACGTGGGTAAAATTACAATCCTTCAAAAATACTACAGTGAAAAATCACCACAATAAGAAAAAAGATCAGCTGGAATGTGCTTGTTGGCATCAAACTAAAAAGATTAATTCACCCAAAATTAAATCATTGTTGCCTTTCATTTCATTTAAAAACTATTTAATTAAAACGTCTTCCTTCCACACTTCTCATAAATAATCTAAGTGTTATCATGCACATTCCTAGGGCTGGGAATGAGATACTCTGTTGTCTACAAGTTAAATACAATGTGTACAGAAGCAACACAAGTTTCTCCATGATGCTTTGGCAGTCAGTTTTTATCTGAGACAACAGCAAAGCTAATTGGAAGTAGTCAACTTGAATAATTTCCTGAATTCTGTTTAGTTAGACATGGTTAGATGATATGGCAGATACACTAGTTTGTGGAGAAATAATCCCTCATATTCAGCTTGTATTTGTTGCTCATATGCTTTTTTTATTTAAAAAAAAAAAAAAAAAAAAGCAAGCATTACTAATGGAACTATTTCCCTTCCTTAAACCTTCCCTGATTATTTCTTGGGAGTACAGAGATACTATCTACAGGCCTCTCCCATCCAAGGAAATCAGCTGAAAATGTGATATGGAAAAATTTAGAAATACTCAGAGACCTGAGGAAAAACTGAAGACTTGGGATTTCTTTTACCCTACATAGAGGCCTGAGGAATTACGCGAGGATAGCCTTCCAGTGGAAGGGCACAATCTTTATTTTGTGCCTATGCCGCCTAGGAATGGAAAGTTGCATGACAAAATTGCATCAAGAAAGTATTAGGTAAAACGTTAGGAAAACATCCTCAGGCACTGGAATTGTTCATACAAGGCCCAGAAATCTCCACTTCTGGAGATCTTGAAGCCACAGCAGGAAAATATCTGTTGGAAAAAATACAGGTATAGTTGATACAGGCTTAGGACAGGGAAGAATTTTTCAGGTCCCCTTTCAGTCCTAATCTTCCATAATGACAAAAAGACAGACCTTGAGTGGTCTTATGAAAAACACTTTGGGTTGTTCCAATGCTGATTTATGTCTGTTTAGAATTGAATGAGGCCCGTAGCTCAACAAATAGCATATATCAATACAGTACATACATTTGAATGCATTAGTAGGTTACTTCTCCAGGCTGTAGAATCACAATAGGTTTAGCCAGGTGAGAAGCACACCAGTGATGTACGAATCCATGGTCTGTAGTGGGTTATCCTACTAGAATACACATTATTTAATTGCATTCTTTACATACGATGTACTTCAACACAGTTTTCCCCCTTAATTGTTTCTGAACAGTTTTCATTAGTGCAAGAGTTAACTACATGGCACCATAACATGAAGTCTTTTATCATTTCTTACTTTTTGTGAGTGGAAGAAGCTTACAGGCCCCCAAAACTGCTCAAATTATGAAGTCAACACTGTCCTACATTGAAATATACCTCTCAATTTATTCTCAACAAGCATTCCAGCCTAGTAGCTTCAAATCCATTTTTCATTACCAGCCATACTAGCTAACCCTAAACGTGACAATCTACAAAGAAGCAAAACTAAACAATTACACACAATCAACCCAAACATCATGCTCAAATTGTAAACAACATCTGCAGAAATCTGGTTTTGCTGTTTACTCAGCTCTCATTGAGATGATCTTGCAGCCCAACTAAAGCTTTCTTGGACTCACACTGACTTGGACTGGCTCCTCTGCATCTCCAAACATTCCCCATCCTTGAATACAGGTTTTTAAAAAAAAAATTCAAAGACCCACCTATGACTTAAGAGGAGGGCATGGGAAGATGGTGAACTAACACTCCAACATCTATTTCTTGTCAAGTCATTCACTCTGTCCTTGGGTGAACAGGCTTTGGGTCCTGGAGGCCCAAATTCTGCATATGCTCAGGAGACAGTATCTGGCCTTTGGAAGAGGGCTGCTGGAAGGACAGGAGGCTTCAGCACAGAAGACAGTCTGTCCAAAACTAGCCCTCAGTGAGCTCATAGCAAGAGATAGCTTGCTTTCCTTCCTGAGCATCAATGCCTGACATTTTATTCCAATTTATATTAGATTACTTAGCAACAGTGAAATGGATTCCTTTTGTGTCTCTGCCACAGCAGTCATCAGTGGCTTCCTCTACAGCCCCTGTCCCCAGAGCACTCAGCAACTATACCACTTCCTGGCCTCTAAAGACCACAGCCCCTGCTCAGAAAAACTAGCTGGCCAGCAAGAGACTGGCCAGAAACATGTTTTGGGAGGATTTTTGGTGCTCAGCAATCATGTGTCACTAGAAATTCTGGTGATACCCAGGTGAAGCATCTGCTATGTCCAGTGTGGAATAGACTCAGCAAAAGACTCACTCTGGCATTTGGTGGTTTTGTGCACCTCTAAGAAACCAAAAAGAAAAGCAATCTCTTTCCATTAATCACTTTCCATTTGCACTGTTAAAGACTTCAGGATTATGCTCAATTAGATCTTTTGGGACATTTTTTAAAAAACAGTTCACCTTTGGAGACATGAGGGAGCTTAACAGACTGTTTGGAGGAACATCCTTGCCAATATAGCTTCAGATCAAAGATGAAGAATTGCCTCAGAACAGCACCCTTGTTTCCCCAAGCACGATTCCTAAGGCAGTGAAGCCTTACGTACTCAAAACCCTCTCCAAATGCAGATCTAAAAATTAATGCAGTGGAGCAAATTACACTCATGGATAGAAAGGCAACGTGTCAATTTTCCATTCCAGCAACATCACGCACAAGTTATGAGATTAGCTACACAAATTGACTGACTTGCCTCTAGCTGTTGGTCCTCTACCGCCATTTAGACACCTCCTCCTCCCTGCCACATGATGTCTCATCTGCTGGAGATTCCTCCTGTCACCTCTCTTGTGACAGCTTTCCTTGAAATTGCCTCTATGGCAAGCAGGAAAATGCACCACACAAAGCTATTTTCACTGTACCAGCTAGCCCAGCTGCCCCAGAGGTGGCCACGCTAACACTACAAACTGAGCTCTGAGTTTTGCTACAGCAGATTTGAAAATGGACACATTAATTGTGAAACTGGTCACAAGACTGATCACAAAACCACAGTGAGGTTTTTCTAAAATACTAGAAGCATCACTTTTTCTATTCTGCAGAGCTCTATATTAAGCAGTGTTTCTCTTTTTTTCAGGATGCTGCACATAGTATTTTCATAAATTACTTCTGTTTCTTCTGCTACTTCTGAATACTTTACCAAGTGTTCTTCCCTAGCTTTTTTCTGATGTGCCTCCTCTGCTTATTTACTCACTTCTTTCCTTATGAAGAGCTTTGCCTCTCTCTTCTTAACTGATTTTTCTCTTGATGACCTGGCCCATCTATCCTCTCTTTTTCTAACATCTCCCTAGATTTCTTAACTCTGCAGTTTCCCATCATCTTGTAATATTCAGTTCCCAATTATCCACATGGCCTCCTGTGATGTTGTAATTTATATGTCAGCATTAAATAGCATTAGTACCTGATAAACTCAAGTATTTTACCATGACACTCCTTTATTCTCAGTGTAACTTCCTCTTTTACCAAAAATTCAGCCATGGCTGTTTCTTAGCAACAGATTTATCAGAACAGATTTGCATGGAAGTCAAATACGCTCAAAAAGGAACTGCTAAAGAAAGCTGATAATGTTGCCTTATTCCTGACCAACATTAGAAGCAAATACTAGAAAGCAGAATAAAATGGCTTTGTAATTCTGTATGAATCTAATGAACACGTGTAGAACATTAGCACCAACTGAAGCAGATGACCATATAAACTTCCTTAATTAGTGTATCTCTGAGTTAATCTGCAAAAATAATCTTCTTGCCTTCAGAGACTGCAAAACAAAACCAACCATGCACAGCCACAGTCCTCTCTTGCACTGGACTAGATTAAAAATTGGAGTCCGCAATGGTCACATACAAACAGGTCTCAAAGGACCAGACTGAAAAAGGCAGACACAAGCATTTCCCACAAAAAATGCACACCCTCACTTCAAGCACACCAATACTAAAAAACAAAGAATCGAACTTCAGTGCAGGAACATAATCACTTAGTATTTCATTCTCTGGAGTCCTCGCATTTATACCATGATTTCAGTAAACTTGAAGTTTTCCATTTTCACAGTCTTTAGAAAGAATCCATTTCCCACAAAGATTTTTCTACACCTTACCTGATTTTGCCAGATGAGTTTTTTTTTTTTTTTTCATTTGTTTTTTAACTCAAAATAATGTGCTAAGCTCCAACTAGCTAGTTCATCAAAAATGTACAGAAAAAAATATTTGGGGATACGGCAAAAGAGTGAAACCAAACATAAAGCATGAAATCCTATGAAGAGTGAAATAGCAATATTGAGAGTCTACTTCCCTTCATCTTAATCTCAACCAAGAATAATTTATTAAATTGACAATGGTGCAAAATCTCTGTGAAAGGCAGTGGAATCAGGACTGCTGTCTTTGTATTAAGAATGATGACAACCTTTTCAGCAAATGAAGTCTTGTCTTGCTGTAGCACTTGGTTGTGTCACTGAACGGCAGCATCCATAATATATGGCTGCACATGAATTATGTTAGGAATGGGTTAAAGTAATAGATCTGTATTGTTCCCAAGAGGCAATGCCAAAAAGGTAATTGCCCATATTTGTACCACTACATTATAGAGAATGACAGTTTCATGTCTTTCTAATGTTTAACTGGAAATCTATAAAATCCATTTCTCTTTCTTGCTGAGAAATTAATATAGGACCAAAACCTGAAATTCCAACTCTGGTCAGGCTCAGACAAAACTCCCACTGAAGTCAGTGGGAGTTTTGCCAGGGAGAGGATTAAAGACAGTACGATTTGCTGCCTGCTACCAGAAATGTAAAAGCTACGGAGCTAGGTTTTCATTACAGTGCTGCTGGGATTATTAAAATTAGCAAGATTTTGGTCTTTCACCTTTCAGTCACGCAGTCACGTGGGCTTGCAGAGGAAGGACGGATGTGAGGTGGACAAGCCAGCTTGCTGGAGAGCACTTAACAGTGGCTGGGAGCCAGCAGAAGTGAATCCCTCCTGCAGTATCTCCCTTCCTCCTCCTTTTTAAGGCCCAACACGAAACAGGAAAGGGGCAAAGAAGCAAGCCTGGATCCTTTGCAAACAGCACTAGTTGGAGCAGTGCAGCATGCTCATCATCGGAAAAAAAAAAAGTACTAAAACAGTATCTGTGCAATTCCAGCCCCGGGAGTCCGCCTGGGCACACGCCCCTTTGGGAGGCTTTAAGCTGGGCTCTGTGCCACAGAGATAAGGTATCTCAGAAGAGAGATGGCAGGAAGCAGCCAACACGTAACAGCTTCATTGGGCTTCTGCCAGGGGCGGCTGGGCCGCACGGGTAACCAGAGGAGCCCGTTATCCCTAGGGGGATACCTGGCTCTGCAGGGAGGGGGTGCGGCACTGCCTTGGGGCCCTCGGGTTTTGCTGGCTGCTCCCTCTACTTGGCCATGTTACCTTAGATGGATACAGAAATTCATTTTAAAAAAAAGTACATGGTTCATTGACTGAGTGGCTGGGATGGTTTTGTTCTCCAATACGCTTTCCAGAGGCATTAGAATTTGGTTTGTTAAGACAGTACCAACTTTTCTTACATTACCAGCCTATTTCTCCATGTTTTCATGATGTGGTAGCAAAACCCAAGGAAAAGAAGATATAACAACTTCAAACAGCTAAGTTATCTAACCAGCCTGCAAAATGAGGCAAAAATTAAGTCCTGAGCTACGCACCCATTTAAAATTTTTATGAGAAAGCAAGAATATCGGAAGATTTCACTCAGATGTAATTTTTAAAATGAAACTTCATTTTCAAGAGTATGACCTACAACAGATTTCTGATGTTTTGTATCACTTGTAATGCCATCTGGATCTAATTTCATTTCAAATTGCCACGCAGTTACTGCTAAAAAAATAACTAACATTCACACAGTGATATTTCTTAGAATGCTTACAGAAAAATTATATGTTTAGGGACCACCATCACTTGCAAAGTAAAGATCAATACAATGCTAATGATTCAAACACCAGCATAAAGACATTGGTGTCCTGAATTTAAAATAATCTAGCCCTGTTGAATTGAAGTAATTGATCTGGGTTTAATGCAGGTTTCGAAGTATGTAGCATACATAAACTCATTCAATACTAGTAGTAAAAAATGAGATTACTTTATTCACTCTGTTAGTAACACATGGCCAACACTGTAATATATAGCACTATTTTATACCTACATAATCACCTAAAAGATCATTTTGTAGAAAAAACAAAACTACAGATAAATACAGATCTTACATGGAACCTGGTTATTATAGATTAACCACCACAAAAACCTTACAATTTTGGAATTAAAATTGTATTGCTTCTTTTTGTTGGCATTTCCTTTTTATGTTAAATGGCAAGATCTAAGCTGTTTACTCCTACAAGTGTTCACAGACAGTGAATTTCAAGCTTTAAAATTTGCCATTCCTAAATAATAGGGAATAAATAGTACTTAGGAATGGCAAATATTTAAGTTGGTCTCTTAGCTGATGTGAATTGGATAAAGGAACTGACTCATACCTTTCTCAGTCTCTACTGATTTTGAGTTCCTCATGATTTTGCATCCCATGCAGATACATTCACTGCTGGACAGATTGATCTGCTAGCATTTTACAGTCACATGGCATAAACATAAATGCAATGCAAGGAAAGACATGGGACAATGAGGCTGCACAAGCTGTGTACTTGCATTTGCGATGTATAGATAGTAATAACAGAAAGTTTCAGAATGCTAAACAAAGCAGTTACACATTACTCAGGGACAGTCACACGTTACTCAGGGACAGTTTAACAATTTAACAGCCATCCCTAGAATCCTGAAGCAGATAAATTGAGTAAGAGAAGGATGTGACTGCAGGCAGGACCACAGACACATGCACCATTTCTCCTACCCGTAACTGCAGGGATGGCACAAATCTCAGAAGAATAAATGCCCTTGACTTATTTTATAGGGGAATACAGTGCTGCACTCTATCTGGGGTCAGAGACGGGGCTCTGGTTTAACCAGGCAAGCATCTGCACAGACTCTGCATTCTGCAACATGCAGATGGAATTCCTTATGAATGCAGCAAGTTAAAATTAGATTTATATTCTGTATTAAACAAATCCCACAGTAGCCTGATTTAAGGCATGCAAAGCAAGACCTGCATGTCTCCAAATGGGGAAAAACACATCAGAAGTTTTTCAGAATTTCCACTCCCCTCCTAGAGACAATCAAACCCTTCGTAACTAGACTGATGACAGGATAACTCAGTCTTGCTGCCATCAATCCTCAGCCTCTCTGCTTCGTCTGCCAAAGGTTGCCCTTTTAGTGGCATGAGTATCTGTCCCCTGGCAATCACTGATCAAACTGCTATCATGTGGACTGTCTACAAACCACTAGTGGTTAGAGCTGCTCTCATCATGGACGAAGTTCAGACCAGAACCCAGGACCCAAAAAGTTAGAGCCCCACAGTTAGGAACAACTGCCCCAGAGGCAATGCCATTATAGAATCATAGAATGTTTTGGGTTGGAAGGGACCCCCAGAGCCCATCTAGTCCAACCCCCTGCAGTGAGCAGGGACACCATTACCAGATCAGGTTGCTCAGAGCCCCGTCCAACCTGGGCTTGAATGTTTCCAGGGATGGGGCCTCCACCACCTCTCTGGGCAACCCCTTCCAGTGCTTCACCACCCTCATTGTAAAGAATTTTTTCCTTACATCTAATCTAAACCTACCCTGTTTCAGTTTAAAACCATTACCCCTTGTCCTGTCACCACTGTCCCTACTAAAAAGACTTTCCCCATCTTTCCTATAGGCCCCCTCTAAGCACTGACAGGCTGCAATCAGGTCTCCCCGCAGCCTTCTCTTCTCCAGGCTGAACAAGCCCAACTCTCTCAGCCTGTTATCTCAGCCATCACCTCCTAACAACAGGTAACAACTTCACCTGGATGCCAGGGTAGTCAAGTTCAACAGTAACAGGGTTATATATACATTCGGATTCCAACAAAGTGTGAAGTAGCAGCAGGGAATGGAAACTTGGCATCCTCTTTCAAAAGGAAAAGAAGTTATGATAAATCTTTGCCTTCCTCGTGGAGAGGCACGTGGCCTTTCACACTTTTTTTTTTCATCACACAATGATGAAGAGTGATAAAGTATGACTCTTTACCTGGAAATGGATTATGCCAGCTCCCAAGGGAAAATTGAGGCTGACATACAGGAAAAGGTAACCTGTTATACCACACATCAAGCAGAAAGCTTGCCTCTGCGCATTCTGCCTCAAAAAGCATACTTTAAATGCCTGGTGGCTATTGGATAAAGGAAATGCTCAGCAATTCACAGTCAACTTATCTGATTTTGATTCATACTCTCATAGTCTGGGTTGTATTTAAAAAACATTACATGTATTGAAAAATGAGACAGCTGAGCTCTGAGTAATAACACAGAGCTATGACTTGTGTGGCAGAAGCCTTCACAAGACCCATCAGGGATGAGATATCTACCACTGGGCTACTTGGTACCCAGAAGACAAGACTTCACCAAGACAGGCAGACAGCTGTATTACAACACAGAGGTAGTACCTCAGACTGCCAAAAGATTACTTTTGGCTTATAAAAGATAAAACAAAGAGAGACACTAACTTCCTAGCCTTTAATCTAATCACCTGACATTAACAGAAAAATTAAGGAGCAGGGCTTACCATGAGGAAGCCAATACTAATATCCTTCCATACTTCAACTTTTATCTCTCATATTTAAGTCAACATACACTGTTTTGAATCTGAATGAAAACGGGAGTCTTATGTAAATGTTTCCTGCTACAAAGCACAGACTTCTCAAGACTTCACATTTTGTTCTAATAGTTAATCTGTACAGGTACATACAGCCCTTGGATTTTTCCTTAAATGTCTTAAGACATTTAACAGAAGTGAACCAACTTCTTATGACTACACATTAATTAGGCACCAATGCACCAGGAACCTATGACATGGCTAGCCCTATTGATGTTCACCCTGGGACCATCTGGGGCAGAAAAGTGTGAGCTAACTTATAAGCTCTGAGCTTGGTGTCATGCTAGGTGTCATAAGGAAGCATTAAAATTGGCTACATGGCATGCATCTTTAGAAAAAGAAAGGGGACCTTTTTTTCTAAAGGGTTTAGGAAGCAAAGTCTATGCCGGGACATCTGCTGGAGTAAAAACATTACAATAACTCGGCACGGGCAGACAACAAACTGAAAGAAACATTACCCAGTCATTGGACAAAGGTTTATAGAGAACTAGCTGTTTTCTTGGATCATGTTCCCTGAGGCAGGGATGACACATCGATTCCTGAGGCATCATCAACTTACTACTGTAGACACTGAAATTGTGATAAAACCCTTCCAGGGGAAAACGTGTTGACTCTTCAGTGGGATCATGCTAGTCGTCAAGAAACTTCATAACCAATTGCCCACCTGGCCACAAAGAGTTTCACCACTTTCTGTTCTGTAGCTTCTTATACCTAATATTATCTATTAAGAGTTATTGAGGAAGTATGATCTGTGATGTCATCACATATTTTCCTTTTGCATATCAGCTGTCTTGGGAAGGTGTCATAGCTAGAACAGCCAGTTAAATGCTTCTTCTGGATGTGTAGATAGCACAGAATTTCCATGTGGCAAGAGTAAATGCAGGTATGAAAGACACTGCTGCATTCACATTCTAAGTTATTACAAGACACTATTTGTGATTTTACTGATTATAGTTGGAATGTATTAGGGAACTATACCTGAAGTTTGCTACAATGAAAAACGAAGGCACAATAATGGCATCATAAGAATGGTATAATGGAAATAAACTATGAATTTGGAAACTATAGTAGAAAAACAAATTGTATAAATAAAACAAACAGGTGGATTTTAAATTACTGTTTTTCAACTACCGGAGTAAGCCATGCATGTTAAATGCAGTATCAACTTGTGCACCAAAGAAGAACTCTAATCCAAATTAATTTTCAGCTTTCTTTCAAATGCACCTTTCTATTCTTTTTACCCACTTTTGTCTTTTATCACAGAGTATGAACTGTAGTTTTATGTTTTGAGGGGATTATTTCAGTTGAAACTCCATTCTCTGTTTATAGACCTTAATGACATCTGGCTCCTTTGTTGTTAAATCTGCTCTGATGATGGAAGTCCTACAGCTCTGGATAGTAACTCAGAAGCCAAACAAAGCATTATCATTTAAATCTAAAGTATATCTGTCACCTTCAACAAACTAGCTAGAGAACACTTAGTTTAGAAACCTACACATTATATTTGCTTTTGTAGGTAAAACACACTGACAAAAAGGTCTTTCAATAGAATTATCTAAATACCAGAAACCAGAATTTTGTGACTTTTTGCAACCTTTCTCATGAAACAGCAATATGCAAAGAACTGCTTATTATATGTTCTGTTTTTTTGTCTAGAGCCTGATTACTAACATAAGAAACATCAATCGCTCAACCTGAAAAGTGATCTTTAAATTCATTTTACTTTTTAAATAGTAACAGGATTATAAACTAGCTTATGAAATTATCTTTTTATTCTTGCATTATGTTAATGGAGGAATTAGATGGAAATAACAATTTCTCAAGATACAAATTTTCAGTACATGCTGTTTGTATTTTTTCCTTATTTAAAAGAACAAAATAAAGACTTTATTTCTACAAGAACACTGTTAAATTACAATTCATGTTCTTTAAAAAATGAACTGTTGTTTGCATTTTTCCACTACTTTGGATTATCAAGAACATTAAGACTTTATGTTTCTTCTTATCCTGTTGACTTCCTAATTTCCTGGGCAGTATAAATGGCTATTTTCACTTTTGCCTTTACTCAGATTCATTTTTTGATTGTTCTCCCTAGACAATAACTCCTTGCTCTGCTGAGGCTGCAAGCCCTATATTAGAGTATTTCAATGGCAAGCTTGCTACCACTCCAAAAAATATCCAACAGTTCACAATTTCAATATGTTGTTCTACTTGGTAAAGCATTTTCATGCCTAATATTTTACATTGTTTAAATACTTTCTTTGAAATAACTGTATCTACCAGCTTCATCAATGTCACAATTTACCTGTAATAGTAAGTCTTATTGAAAGCTTCTATTAGAAAATGAATGGACCTTTGCATTGAGCCTGTCTCTTCTAGATAGTGAGGATACAGCAAATTAGTTCCATACCTTATTTTACACAGATGATAAAAAAAAAGCATATGTGTAAAATACACTACATGGCATCACAATTGTGCCAAAAGGTAAAAAGTTCAAAATTCCCTATAGGCATACAAAGCAGATTTGGTACAACACTTAGACATGTGCTCAGCTCTCAGAAGAGAAAAATGTGACCAAACATTTCAGAAGCAAGAAAATGAACATGTAATGCAATATCCATATATCCTATAGTCTAAACAGAGCAATAAGATTCATAGGAAAATATGACATGCCCTAGTAAAAAGCAAAAAAGGGAACAACTTGGTCTTGAACTGTGACAACCATTTCAACGTTCTTATGTACTCTGTTTCATTAGGTCTGTCAAGAAATCCAGACAGTCCAGGCCAACAAACAGAAGTCCCAAAGTAATGCACACTCTTCAAATCACAGCACTGATGTTTCCTCAAAATAGTTTGGAAAATCAGCACAGCTTACTTGAGTATTCAATCAATGAACTTTTATACTTAAAAGTTCTTAGTAGATGAAACATGGCCTGACATGTAAAACTTGCTGTCTTATGGCCAACACCTGAATATGTAGTCATTTGATCTGAATACATATACATCGGATGGAATGTACATGTTAAACACACATACATTTAAACTAAATTAAATAGAAATAAAAATATTGTAAACAGGTTTTTTTGGAGGGCAGAGGTTGTTTTTTAAATAGGGTAACCATTCAAGATGCTATTAAAATATAATTATGGAATTGAATCTCACTGTTTATCAGAAAACAGAAGCAACAATAAGCACATTCATAAGAACAGATAACAGATAACTCCAAGATTCACATATTTTCCAATACAGTGCACAATTATGAATGAAATACCAGATGTGATCAATTCACAGATAGTGAAAACACAATAATAATGAATTATAAAACTTTATTGGCCTGTTAAAAGTAAGTTTCTCAAGGATTTTGTAAGTACTGATTGTCCAAACTGCTATGGTAGTACTTGGGAATAAAAACAATGATTGTCATTATTTACAAGAAATATGAAACTGTTTCAACATGAAATATTAGAGGGGAGAGAGAGAGAAAAGACTCACAGCTTGCTGATGGATTACAGCAAACCATTTTTTTATGATGGGATGTTATGTTACGGTAGAAGGCATTTTTGTGCTATCATTTAGAATATTACTTTTTTCAATATGTGAAAAACAGATTTTAGTAAAGAATACTTAAGTTCTATACTCTGAAACCAGCAGAATGACTCTATTCCTGTTCTTAAGTTGAATCAGGAATCTAAGAAAGACCAAGGAACACAGGCCTCTGAATGGCAGTGGAACACTTTCCAAATGTATTTGCCGAAGAGTCTGGTCTCAGGTTGGTGCAGGTATGGCAGTCCAATTCTAGTCTCACACTAGTAAAGCCAGTAATATCAATGAAATAGCTGTGTCGAAAAAAATATCAGGAAAAAATCAGGATATCTTTTCCTGTTTTGTGAACATGCCTGAGGATTGAGCCCTACACATCTTACATCAAGGAAAAATCAAAGCCATCACAAGAAGGCCATGACTTCACCCTCTACTTGCTTGAATATCAGATAGTAACTTGAAATCCTATATGGTTGTTCTTGTCATTCCTGTTGAGGAACAAAGTTCCAGTGAAAATGTGTATGTGATGAGGCGAGTTTCCTCCTGTATTAAGACATAATCTGCTTAGTAACAGTCCTGTGAGTTGCTGCCTCTAGGGACTATGAGGGAATTGCCCTCTTCAAAATGAAAGCAGTTTGGCTCTATACTGCCTGCAACTCTGCTCCAGGCTAGGACGCATGTGCTTATCCACCACATTCCTAGCAGCTGCAAAAATATAGCTAATCATGGAAGGATGATATTAAAATTAGAAGGATATGGCATGTCTATATCAAAACAATACACATTCTAAAGTGAGTTCTTTCAATCTTTTTTTTTTTTTCTTTTTATGAAAATAAGTTAACCAGTTAACCTTCACTTTTGATTAAAAGACAGTAACATCTTCTAGAAGTTCGATCATACAGTCTACATGCTTATGGAACTGAAGAGCTGTATTTGTTTTGAATTAATGCATCATTTTCTATTTCCACAGCTGATTTAATTTGTATGTACAAAAGAAAATAGAACAAATGGAAGACAGCTTCAAAAGTTTGGGGATACACATTCCCACAGAAGTGGGACAATGAAAAGGGCTGTGAAACATGTGAAATACACAGCATCAGTGTTCTCTGGGCTCCCTATAATGCTGTTATTTATAGTTCTCAATACTGCCAACCATCCATGAACTCTTGCAGTGGTGATCAGATGACAAAATGTAGCATAATGTGGGCCTACATTATAATCTAGAATACTTTACACCACCACATAATGACGGCAAAGCCATTCAAAAGAATATTCAAAGACCCTGCACATTTGTACCCTCTGGAGAAGAGAGCTCACTGAAACTTAAGAAGGAAGATGTTGAGCTCTCTCAAGAACAGAAGAGAAGGAAAGACAGAATGACTGAAAACTGGAAGGAAGAGAAGAAGCCAGAGAGAATGATGAGGAAGAAGGAAATACTAAAAACCTTCAGGTAAGCTTATGGGGTTTTCTTTTGAAATTAACATGAACAAAATACTTAGCTGCCCAATCCATGAATAACTTTCAAATTATTTCTAATGTTAAATATGCAACTGGAAAAGGAGGGCTGAATTAAAAAGATGCCAGAAAGGATGCTTTTTTAAAATCTGTCTGATAATGGCTTTCTACTCTGCAAACCAATTACAAATTTTGAATCATTCAAACAGCTACAAACAAAGTGCTGGTCTTCATACTGATGATTAATTGTCAACTTACCATGGATGGCTGGGCGAAGGGACTGAGAAACTGGACCTTTGTATGAATGCTGTTGTGTAAAAAGCCAGTAGGAAGTGTACTGGTCATTCCTACTTGGCAAACTTCCATAAGTTTTTTAATCCTTGAAAAACTGTGCTTAGAGATTGGCTGCACCCTAGGAAAGAAATGGATTTCTAGTGCTTCTGCCAGCAGTCAAAAAGAAAGAGCAATTCCTGTGAGAACTATTTGAAGTAGAATTGTTTCCAACTAGCTGTCCACAGGTTTTCTTGGCACTGTCTGCTGCCCCCAAGGATCTTGCTCCCACTGAAATGAATGGTTTTCTTCACTGCTGCATGGGAGAGATCCAGCTGGTAGTCAAAAGCAGTGGAAAGGCTGGGGGCTGTCTCGCACAGGTTAGGGTACTCAGACACACACATACTGCCATGCAAATGTGTCACAGCAGCCTCTGTCTGCCCTGGCCATGAGCTCCCACAGCTCCGATCGAAAAAAGACATGGTCCCCAAACACCCTTCTGCAGGAATAGCCTTCGCGAGGGCCCCCACCTTGGCTGGCGGGGCAGGCAGCTGCAGCGAGCACCACGCAGACCCCAGGCTCTGCCTGGGAAGAACGCGTGCATTTGCAACATAGACCTGCCCACTGGTCAAACTTCCACCAAATTCAATACAAGCAGGTTTATTTAACAGACGGGATGATACGCATTGCCACACACCAAAACAGCCCCGGCAGTGCTTCCTCTGCAGGCCTCCAACTAATCTGCCCATCAAACTGCGCAACCGCTCATATCAGTACTTCTCTGAGTACATTAAGTGCCAATTTAAAGTAAATTCTAGTATAAATAAACCTCTTCTAGCAGAACATTAGAAATATGCTTTTATTTTAGTTTCATGTCTGGCACGGAGGAAAAAAATAGCAACTCTGCCTTTAGATGTTTCATAGCCTTTTTTATTGCTCAGTGAAACAACATAAAAGCTTTTTAATGTCAAATCCTGGATGTTCAGCAACTTTTACCATGTTAATGGTTCCTGCATGATTCTTAGTTTGAGTCTCACTTTATTTTAAGGAGGTCAAGAATTCGTAATTAACTGAGCCCTTTGTAAACCAACACCATTAGGGCAGATCAGAATCTCTACAGTTACAGGCAATGTCACCTACAATCAAGCTGAAAGACAGGAGCTAGTGGGTACTATAATTTCCATGTTAAAAGTTTAGCTCCCTTAGCTTTAAGAGGCTCTGTCCACATACTGAAAAGAAACCATTTTAGGAACACATAGTCTTTTTCCATCAAGCATTAAACACCTGCGTTAAGACATTATTAGTAACAAATCACGTGCTGTAATCCATAAGGTTCTGTGAATATCTGCATCAAGTAATAGTGCACTGAGTGGCTAATATAAAAGATACAGTACAAAATATGTAAGATGGATATTCTACAATATATATATAAATATATATATTTCACTGGTGCATAAATCAGTCGTGGTTTATTAAAGTTACCTCCATGATTACATAAAATCCAAAATACTGTGTCAGTACATGCTGAAATATTTGAAGGTCACACCTACTGCTATACCATAAAGATGAACTGCAAAGTGCTACAAAATAAATTACAAAAAAATTATGTAAAATCCCCAATCAATAACTGTGCACATTTATGCATATAAATATTATGAATCAGAAATAACTACCTTTTAAAATTAAATATTTCAAAAATCAACTGCCAAATTCCAGCTCTGCAAGTTTGCCTTTTCCCTGCCAAAAGAAAAGGGTTCATATTCTCACCTCATTTATTTGGCAATAAATTGTGAATATATAATTGAAATATGTTGACTTTGTCCCAGCAAAACTTAAGACTGGAATCTGGGCTACTGGGTCCAGTTCTGCTCATGTTTCAACTTACATTTGATGTAACTCCACTGACTTTAGTTCAAATATTGCTGACCTAAATGATTCTCCATTGATTTAGAATCAGTTCAATGGCATCAGATATTATTGCAACAGGAGGAGACATTGAAGTCTGAGAAGAAAATAATTAAATGAAGTTAAAAGAGAATCAGTAAGCAGAAGAGAAAGTATCTCTCTAATATAAGACCATGTCCACATAGACTTAGGGAGGAAAAAGGGCAGACATTCCTAATATGGTTTCTGAGTAACAGCAGAACACTAGCTGACATCTAACTTCAAACAGGAACTGTGATGGATATCCTTAATTGCTGCCATCCCTCCCCAAATCACCGAGGTATGTGCAGGGCGACAAAGACACCACAATTCCTAGGTCATCAGCAGACTTCTAGCTCTGCCCTCTTCTTTAACGTGGGGAGAAGAACACATCTTTAGGACAGATTTTGGAGAAGTGATGAAAACACTTTAGCAACTGCAACTCCCCTTCCCTAGCCAGTGGCAAGAGAAAGGAAATATCTCACTACATAGGCCTAGAAGAATGCAAATATGGACATATTTCTTGACTAATAAGGTAGCAGGAATAAAGAACTTGGATGCAATAGACTGAAGAGAACACAAGAAAAAAGTTGAAGAACTAGGCATCTCAAAATACAAAAAGCAAGTAAGTATATGGAGATAGAACAAAAGAGTCAAGACAGTATTGTAGAAAGACGGATGGTGTATGCTGTAAAAGATGACAGCAAAAGAAAAGACAACAGTGTTTCAATCAAAGAGTGAAAACGGCTGAAATTAAAAAGCAAAAAACATGAAAAGCAAATACAGGAGAGACAAAAAAATACCATCTCTTCCTTTTTATTAAACTGAACTGTGAGGAATTAAAACCAAACCATAGCTTGGAAATGTAATCAAAATGTATAGAAATGTAAGCATCTATGTCAATCTTCTGTTGCTAGTCTTTGTAGCTAACTCTCAGTTAAAAACCCAGAAACTTCATCTCTCTTAGACTGAAAAGATCAAATTATAAGCTCAGAACCTGACAGGTAAGTAGCATGAAAATGAATGTCTAGCACCATATCTAAATGCAATCCCTGCCCTTGCAAAATGCTCGTGCCTTCACTTAGCTTTACTTGTTACAGTAAAATCTTCTCAGAAGAGAGTAGGCTCTCCTCTGAAGTATACCGAAACATACTCTGAAGTATACTTCACAGTTAAATATGAACAGTTAAACAGGCCTGTGAGTATACAGTCTAACGGACCAACTGTATAGTGTTGTTATTCTTGCTCTTGGCTCAGAATCATCATTCCAGCCTACTAAAGATTTGTACACTTACCCAAACTTATGAACTATATTGAATAAGCACGACCTAACTGCATGTATAAGTGATGGCACTGGTTCAATACCCAAATGCACTAATGAAGAGTACTGCCACCTTTCTGTATACAGCTCATACTCTCCATCTACCTGGTAAAGTCAGTGGAACCACATTCATAAATAAAATTTGCAGGGCCAGCTCTGCAATTTACTGCTTTAGGATTTAAGGCCATATTCTGAAAATATACAAGAACTTAACTTTAAGGATGTGAGAATTCCCACTGAAATCAATGAGTTTACACACAAACTCAAATTAAGCATTTGCTGAAGTTTTGCAGAGCCACTAATGCACTAAAATAAAAGCGACTTTGCAGTTCACCTTTGATAAATATTACTTATAAAACCAACAGCTTTCCAGTTAAGTTCAAACAGAAAAAAAAATTGACAGAGGAAACAGCATAACGTAATTTCATCTCAATGTCATTTTGGAAGACACAGTGAGGACAAGGCAATAGGAGAAAGTGTGATAGCTTATTTCTGGACTTTCTTGAGTTTTATAGCTGCCTCTGGGCTTGGCTTCGCCCTGCTCTTGCAAAAACAGCTACTGATTTGAATGTACTTCTACAGTTCTCCAAACACAATCAATGTCTAAAGGAGAAGTCCAAGGGAGGTGGCACTTCACTGGGCAAGAACACTGTCCACTCCCTAGTGTGCAGCATACAGCTTCCACAAGCTCAACAGCCCCTCTCTCATCTTTTCCTTATTTCATTTACCCATCCAGTGGGATCTTATGAAATAAAACAAAACCTAAAAGAAACAAAATAAAATATGAGAAATCATGCTTTTAAAAAAAGTCAAATAAAAATCAATACAAAAGTCCAAACACAAATGAATACTTAACAAACACATAAACATAAAATGCATTTAAAGCATACATAAAATGTTAAATAAAAACTGTACACGAATTCATGAAAATGACAATATTTTGTGGCTAGTGATTTTATTCATTAATTAAAAATGTGTAAGGTGGGTTACTCATTTCTCTTTAACATATCCAAATATTCATATTGAGCTGTAACGCAATAAATCTGGAATTCTCCAACCAGGGACTGTACTGTGCATGGGTCAGAAAAACCACAGTCAGGTGTCCTGCCTTGCACAAAGGCACATGGTGAGCAAGTCTGGGTGCACAGTCAAGTTCTCTGTCTTTGGTCTGGTCCACCAGCTAAGTGAGGGGAACCCCACTAGACCACAGAGTTACTGTAAGTACAGCAGTTCCTCTGTAACCCTTGTTTCATGCCTTAGATCTGTGCACATCATCCTTTCTGCCTGTTCCAAACAGACTCCTGCCCTTAATGTCATTACATGACTTCATAACGACAGAAAAACACAGAGCTGGGGGAAATATTAGTTCATTATCTTAAAATGCATTGTTTCTAAATATCAACAGGAACTTAAAAATCAACAACTAAATGTGATGGCACTTTGAAACACAAGTAAGAACCCCTGGGTCATGTTCTGTTCTCAGAGGAAGGAGAAACCCTGTGCACCTATTGCCCAAACACTACCTGACCATCTAAGGCTAAGAACTCTAAAGGTTATGTTTGGCCCTATGTGAAATTCAACTACCCGACTCTATAGCATAAATACTTCCTAAAACAGTATTGTCTTACCCAGTCTGTTGTTATCTGATGCAGCTGAGTTATTATGTACATCACTGTTGACAGTCACCATTACTTGTTCTAATGACATTTGAAAAAAAAAAAAAAACAGGTGAGAGTTGTACTATTATCCTGCAAATGTAAACTTCATCGGTAGTTTTTGTTTATTTGCTTTTAGATTTTTTTTACCTCGCTCTAGTAAGTTCTCAATGTTTATAAAGAGTGAAGGCTTACCTATATTCCACAGCTCTTTAAACAACTCAGAGCCAAATCTTGACTTGCCTTAAATGAATGGGACTTATGCTATCAGTTTCAAGAGAAGCTGAATTTGACTGTTAGTAATTAAATAACAATGACTAATTCGTTTACATTGCATTTTCTTACTTGTTCTAACCTTGAGGCACTTTTAGTACTTCTACCCTGAAAGTAGGTAATGGCACATTCAGAAGCTGAACATGCTAGCTTTGAGTCACCACACATTTCCAAAAGGGTGTGGCAAAATTCCTTTTCTCTGAAGAAATTGATCAGGTTTAGTGTAAGGTGTCAGGAAACAACAAACAAAATTCACAGACAAAACTACAGTACCAGTTGAAGTGAGCCTCATTTCAGAACGGCTGGGCTTCTGCACAGGTACTGTTTTACATGGAGAGGAAGGGTCTAGGCTAGACTGACATTGAGAAGACAAGTTTCTTACTTATGTGGTCACATCCAATGTAGTAACGTAGTAATCTTAAGAGCTTGTAAGGAACACCACAGTATTGTGGGAATCTGTGCTCTTACTGAACCTTTCATCATTCAGGTCCTTGCTACTTCTACTGTCTCCACTCACATACACAAAACAGCTTAAAGTGAATTCGTATTTTTGCCATACCATGGAATTCGCAATGAGAGAATCCAAAACCAAAATTGTATTATTGAAAAATCAGTTCATCACGCAATGTATTAACATCACAGCCTTAAAAGTCTACTGTAATGTCAAGAAAAATGCACAGTTGTAAAACATGCTGGCCTTCATGACTGTATATGCATGTTGCAAACTCCATCTAACAGAGTTTGAGGAAGACTGAGGATTTATTTCTGCACGTGGTACACAGGCAGCAGGTTTTTCCTGGCCTTTTTTTGGTATTTTTAGTGAGTCACTGTAGGTAATCATTATCTCCTAAGTAATTTTATGAAGGAAGTTTGGAAGTTACAGGTTAGACTGAAAGAGAAGTGTCATCAGGGTTTTGGTAGTGGAGAATTGAAAGCTACTGCATGGTTGCTACCTTCCCTTCAAATTTCCTAAGTCATTCAGACCTCCTCTGTGGACTTTTGTTTTCTTAAATCTATGAGTTGCATAATTTCTTGGACACTAGTGAAAGGACAGATATATGTATTTACATAAAAATACACATCTACACCACACTTTTAACACTAAAGCAAATCATTGCAAGAGAAAGCTTTCTGTCCCTTTAGTTTGATCCTTACCTTGTCTGCTGCAATCACAGTGAATCACATTGCTGTGTTTAAAGTCACCCCTGAATTTTCATTTGAGAAGTTGTTAATGAAGAACTACAATTAAGTGTACAGAACTATGAAAAACACAGGTAGACAATAGATCTGCTTCCATTCTTAGTTGCGTCTGCATGTATATTAGTAACTCTAATAGTCAACTGTGATGTCTAAAATAACCAGTATGGAAGAAGACTCAGACCTAGGACCTGAGCAGTCTACAGGAGTCAAGAAGTCCACAAGGGAGTCCTGCAAGTCCTATTGAAGGCACAAGAATTAATCATAATAAACACATCTTTTAAAGGAACAAATGGTTATTAGAAGGCAGTCAAAAAAACCAAAACCAAAACCAAACCCAAAACAAAAAACAAAAAAACCCAACCCAACAGAAGTTAACAAAAAAAAAAAAAAAAAAAAAAGACTGTTGACTTTATTCACTGAAACATGGAAATAAACCAGGTAAAGTATCTAGAAAAGAAAAGGACACAGAAATACAGAATAATTGCAGGGGAGGGGAGGGCAGGGCAGGGGGGGATGTCCTGTCCTCTGACAGGACAAAGGTAAAATGGAGAAAGGAAAAAGGACTGAAATATAAAGACACAGAAACTTAACAGAAGTGCTTTAAAAAAACTGTTGCAGGGAAAGTAGAAAAAGCTACAAACCCATTAAGCAGCAGGAAAGCTGGACTTAATTTATACACTAGTTCTTTGACTATTTGGAGTCATTGTGCTAACAGAGGCAAAATATTATGGGCAGTGGGTACTCAGAGGATGATTTCTCATATCCTAACTGCCAACCTCTCATCTGGCTTCTCAGAGTTCAAAGGGAGTCGGTTAGGCAGGTTGAGACAAAGCCCGATTTTTGGCTTGAGTTGCTGTCAGGGCACTGGATTCGGAGTTTAATATTAGTTTTTTAAAAAAACACTGCTGTTACGTAAGCTGCCACTCAGACTTGCAGAGGAAAGTACACTGAAGAATAAAAATAAAAAACTCAAAATAAACGTGGAAGAGAGAAAAAAGCTATCCATCTTCCCTTTACAAAGAATGACAGAACTTCATTCATCCTTTAAGGGAACATTATGTATCTGTCTCTTGCAGATGCAAATGTGTCCAAGACAATAAAGAGAATAATAAGTAGCTTAAAATGTAACCTGCTAATACTTTATTTCCAATATCAGCTCTTCATTCAGAGAGTTTTGAGGTGAGCACTGTATTCCTTATTAGTCTTAAAACAAACATTATAATGATTTTGCAATACACTTGTTTTGGGGACATCGAATTTGAGTCTATCTATCTGCTCTCCCCCAAAAAGAATGTGCTACAAAAGTTTAATTTGAATTATGTTATTAATATGGATCCTGTTGAGCCAACACTGAAGATTTTTTTTTTTAATCCTACAATTGACTTTCTGGAAGGACCACAGCTGACTATCTCATGAGCTTTGCAGATCTGTATCTCAGATACTGGATGATCTGTAACTTCCAAAGAGTTTACTCTCATTGGGAGTGGGATAAAATGCTTTTAAGACTAATTCTTTTTAGCTTTTCTATTCATTAGAGAATAAAGCATAAAAAAATTGTAATAGAAAAAAAAATATGTTTATACATACTGAACTCATTCTGAAAGAGGAGACTTTCATAAACATGATATTTTTATATGTAAAGAAGCCAATTTTTTCCTCCTCTAACCAGCACACAACACAGAACTGATTAATTAATGACATCATAACATCTAGTGCATCATAATATTTAATGCATTGCCATGTTGTGGAACATCACTGTTATGGGGATAGTCACACATCCATTGGCTCAATTCCTACCTGTCCCAAACAGTCCTGATCACATCCCTTCCCACTGCCTATGTTCCCTACAAGCCTTCACCTAAGGCATTCAGGAGGGAAAAATGTTATGACGTGGTTGTCTTCTGAACTTTCTTCACAAAGTGAGATGATAAATTTTAGTTGTCTGAAATCCTTTTTACTCCAACAGGATTTGAAATAATATAGTCCAATGAGTTGCACGTAAATTGGAGGTCTGCAGGCCAACTTTCTTGGTCATTACAAACTTGACCTAAACTCTGCCAGAGTAAATAAAAAATTCCTGTAATGATGACTTAATTGAATTCAAAACTAAGTTTCATGTATTCATATCTCACTCTCCAAATACATCTCTACATATGAGTTGCATAAATCTGGAGATCATGTATGTAAACCCAAACATTCAAGGAAAAGCACAAGCAAAAGAAGTGCTGAGCAACGGAAAGTTTCTATGATGTTACGTCTCATTACACTTTCTCTCTTTACCAAGTATATATGGTTTATCCTAATCAGAGTGTTACCTGGGGCCTTGATCCAAACAGAGTATTCTGAAACAAAAATGAATTTACATTTTTACTTTGTCCAGCTTGGTGGAAATCAAGCATAACATGACATGTTTCTCTGGTCTTTTTAGATGAACGGTGATTTGTATGAAGAAAGTTCAGAATGCTGAGTGGCAGGGAGAAAAGAGAAGATGTAGTTGCATTACCTAAAAAGGTATTCTTATCAAATTTGTCAGTTTCTGGTTTCAAGTAGAAAATTAAGTGACACAATTCATTCCTAGTTTTAGTTGCTTCTTGGATCTGAGCCACTGCTTCAAAAAGCAGTGCTGGCTAATGCTGTGGCAAAATGAGGACAAAATGTCACCTCATATTTATTGGAAAGCAAGGAGAGGCTCCTGGATAGGTTTCTGGATAATGTTTATTGCACAAAGAAGAATAATGTCTTGCCTCATTAGAGCAATGCCAACACAGCAGCAGAAGATAAAGTTGTCTGAAGAAATCCATACTTTTTCTTAGGATTTTGCACGCACCAGGCTCAATACTGCCTTGTGTTTCAAAGCACAGTAACATAAACATTTAATACATCTTTTTATTTCTAAACATCTCTTTTACCCCATGAGGCATCAAGACAGTATTTTTCATTCACGTCATTAAGAGCTCCAATGACATACGCAAATATTACTTTTTTTACCTAAAGATAAAAACATGGATAGAAAGGAAACAGATGAAAACCAAAGACCTAAAACCACATAAACTTGAATACTCTCTTAACTTATTAGAGGCCAGGGATTCCCATAAAATTCTGGATCTGAATTTCACATTCGTTTCTCTTTCCAGATCAGATTTTCCAATAACTGAATTTACTTAGTAATCAGAAAAACTAGGACTAGAAGAGATTAAACAGTCTATCCCATGAAGCTGTACATCAAGAGACATGACCCTCTTATGTGCTCCAGTTGCTTTCAACAACAGGAAGGCAGTAAGTACACAATGCAATACCGTATTAATCTAGGACTTCATGATCTCCAGAGGTCCCTTCCAGCCCTTACCATTTTGTGATTCTGTGATTCTGTAACCTCAGGACTATTTATAGTACCTCAAACCTTAAGAATCTTTGCTCTCCCTTACAATTCTTCAAAATACTGCAATATCTTAGAAAGATTTCTTTTCTGCTGTCACTAGCTTTTCCTCCAATGTTTAAATTTATGCTCCACAGATAAGGATACATAGTTTGTCATTTTATGGATGCTGCCACCTGTATAAGATTTCCAAATGGGCTTAATAAAATTGGAGCCATTAACATTAGTGTTGCAGGCAGCATTCAATCTATTTAATGGTTTGTTTCATTGATCTACAAGTTCATAAAATGAGAAAGTGGGTCAAACAGAATTACAAGTACTTTAGTATAGAACCCAATAAAGCTGCTCTCAGTGTGAAACAAGTTTGAACCAAGAGACAGTAAAACAACCTGTCTACTCAGCATTTTAGAGGCCAAAAATGTTTTTGGCTAACAGTCCTCTACGTTGCTAACAAGGATCATTTAATATCTTAATCTGTTTTTTCCTAGTCTGATTTGGAGTTTTTATTTTATTTCCTGGTATGATAACATTGAAAGATGCGCTTATTGTTCAAGCAGGCAGTGGAAAATGAAACATCTGTGCTCAACACTCTTAAGGAGAAAATACTGTATCTTTCTCAAGGACAGTCATTACCCTTACCTATTCCAGCACAATATCCAACAGACGTTTCCTTTTACAGTACTGCTGCTAATGCTGTAGCTGTTTTGCTTGCTATTGATTAGTGAGAGTCAAGGACATGAAAAGCTGAAGCTTAAACCACCAGTACTCTGAGCTAGTCAGTGCATATATTTTGCAGAGCTCTTAATTCATAGTGTGAACAAGCAACTGCACAGATTCAGAAACAGAACTCTGCAGTAACAGCAGCTCCCCAAAGAACCACAGAAAACGCACATTAATAGAAACCCAGTTCATAGGAAAAGGTGTAGCAATTACTATCTGCATACATATTTTAAAACACGGACATCTGCAGGTTATTTTACACTTCATTTGCATGAAACACTGTATGCCTGAGAGATCAATCAACATATCAAGGAATGTTTTCTCAAAGCTTTCTGCAAGTACTTGAAAAGTCAAAGCTGTTAAGAAAAAAGGCTGTTTACCTTATGACATCCCTAGCATTTCTGTTTAATACACTCATTGGTATGCATGTAAAATACAGAAATGCTACTACACAGATATGCTTTTGACAAGTGTCAGTTTACAGCCACAAGAAAGAAGATCAGAGCACATGAAGGACACAGCATAATTATGTCTTACCCCTTTGAAAAACAGAATCACTGTCAACTTCTAAACCATTCTGTCTCTACCTGAATGTCGAAGCCAACTCTACCATCACGTTAGCTTGCATAATTCGAAGGATCAATAGATATTCCACATTTTCAATATATGGCCTTTAGAAAAGACTAGCAAGACAGGTTTTTTATACAAATTAGGGAAATAATGTTGCTCATTCCAACACAGTAAGAGTTATGGAACTGTATCATATACATTCATTTATAATGGGATTATTTTGCTTACTGTTGCCTTACAACAATATTAACTCCTTTGTTTATTACAAGACTCATAGTTGTTATTGAGCCATTCTCCAGCTTCCTTTCTACATTTTACTTGAGTCTGTGAAGTCTAAATACTTCTTACAAGATGCATAGCCTAACCACTGAGTGCCTCAAGTAACACAATGTTTTTTTCTTTTTCTTTTTTACTCCATCAGTCTCAACCGCCTTCCTTTACAGTCACTACTATTCAAGCACATTCCTGTGGAAATTAATAATCTTCCTTAAAAATAAACAATCTGTGCATGGTCAATGATCAGGACAACAGATTGGTAGCAAGCAACCAAGAGCCAAATCTCAGCTAGCCCAGTTACTGTTCTGCTCCATGAACACTACTACATTACTTTGGTGCATCTTTCCTTTCTCCATCCTGTGTAGTCTTTAAGGTCTTAGGGCCAGAGATCACTGCACCATTTTGATACAATCTTGGCTCAAATAATTCACCCCAGCAATTCCCTCCTGATATAGAAAAATTAAGACACAGGAAAAAAACCAAAATACCCCAAAAGCCTTGCTAGTTAGCACTTACCACAAATCCTAATGTCACAGCACAGGGGAGAGACAATCTTACAGTTGCCTTCCACTGAACCTCATCTACATCAGTCCTCCTCGCAGGACTTTGAGGGAAGAGAATACATGGGATGTTTCATAGAATCATAGAATGGTTTGGGTTGGAAGGGACATTAAATATCATCTAATTCCCCCCCCCCTGCCATTGGCAGGGACACCTTCCACTAGACCAGGCTGCTCGAAGCCCCATCCAACCTGGCCTTGAACACTTCCAAGGACGGGACATCCGTAACTTCTATGGCCAACCTTTTCCAGTGCTTCACCACCCTCACAGGGAACAATTTCTTCCCTATATCTAATCTCTAACTTCCTATATCTAATTCCCTGTATCTAATTTCTTCCTAATACTAATCTAAATCTACCCCATTACCCCTTGTCCTACATGCCCTTGTAAAAATTCTCTCCCCAGATTTCTTGTAGGCCCCTTCAGGTACTGGGAGGCTGCTGTAAAGTCTCCCCAGAGCCTTCTCTTCTCCAGGCTAAACAGCCCCAGCTCTCTACAGAGGAAAGGTGTTCCAGCCCTCTGATCATCTTCATGGCCCTCCTCTGGACTCGTTCCAACAGATCCATGTCCTTTTTCTACTGGGGATTCCAGAACTGGACACAGGACTCCAGGTGGGGTCTCACAAGAGCAAAGTAGAAGGGGAGTATCACCTCCCTCGACCTGCTAGGCACACTTCTTTCGATGCAGCCCAGGACACAGTTGGCTTTCTGGGCTGTGAGAATACATTGCCAAGTCATGTTGAGCATCTCATCAACCAACTCTCCCAAGTCCTTCTCCTCAGGGCTGCTCTCAATCCATTCTCTGCTCAGCCTGTACCTGTGCTTGGGATTGCCCCGACCTACATGCAGGACCTTGCGCTTGGCCTTGTTGAACTTCACGTGGTTTGCATAGGCCCATCTCTCAAGCCTGTCCAGGTCATTCTGGATGGCATCCCTTCCCTCCAGTGTGTCAACCACACCACACAGCTTGGTGTTGTCAGCAAACTTGCTGGGTGTGCACTCAATCCCACTGTCTACGGTGACAGCAAAGATGTTAAACAGCGCCGGTCCCAATACCAGCCCCTGAGGAATGCCACACACCTCCATTTGGACATCAAGCCATTGACCGCAACTCTTTGAGTATGACCTTCCAGCCAATTCCTTATCCACCGAGTGGTCCGTCCATCAAATCCATGTCTCTCCAATTTAGACACAAGGATGTCATGCACGACAGTGTCAAATGCTTTGCACAAGTCCAAGTGCATGATGTCAGTTGTTATTCCCTTAGCCACCAACACTGTGGATTGTAGAAGGCCACCAGATTTGTCAGGCATCACATGCCCTTAGTGAAGCCATGTTGACTGTCACCAGTCACCTCTTTATTTTCCATGTGCCTTGCTATGTTTCTTCATGAACCTCATGGTCTGGATTTACACTTCTGAAGAGCTATCTCAAAGTCTGGCATGCATTTTGTAAGCAGCTTGAAGTATATACATTCAGGTCCTGCACCTCTTCCAAGGCTCCAGGGACTTTTCTTTCTCCCCAGATACTGTAGTAAGTTGGAATCATATCAAAGACATTGCTTGGCTGTGAATATCCCTGTGATTCCCCCCAAACGCAGAAGATGGAGAGTATTTTTAAGAAAAGGTACTGCACAACACTGTACTAAATGAAGCAGTTTGAGTCTTCTAAATCACAGCTGCTTGGAGTCAGAGTGGAAACAACGTGTACTTACTCCAGTCTGGCCTTTGTTTGCTTCACTCTCTTCTCAGTTTTACATGGGCAGAAAATGGATCTTAATTCAAAGAAACAGTTTTCACAGGATACACCAAGGAATGGAGAATGGTCTTGGGAAGGTCCTGCTCTTTGTATTTATGAATGCTACCTCTTACAGCACCTTTTTGACATAACAAAACACATACTACATTTGAAAAGCTAATTGCACCTCAATTACAGCCAAAAAGCTCCATCTGAAGACTCAGTGACTTTACAGGAGAAAGTAAACAATTTTACTAAATGATACTATGTAATTATAAACTTAATAAACATGATAGAAATTAGACATGAGTCTATAATGGATACCACGTTTAGTTGCTTATTGCCATAACTGCCAGGGGAGGCTATTAGCAAGTAAATGAATAAGACTGTTCTCTTACTTGTGTTCCTGCAACTGAAGCTACTGGGTTTCTCATCCACATCTGTCACATAGTGTGCTATATTTGCTATATATCCTATGCAAATCCTATTCGTCTGCTACTGCTGATGCACTCAGGACATAACTTTCCAAGCTGTGTAAACAGCAATAGAAATATCCTTTCTCTCTCTGGGAATGTGGAACAAACTCCTGTCCTGACACCCAACCAAAGAAAACCACTCCCAAACACATTACCATCATATAACTTTGTAGACACAGAACTGGAAAGGAATGGTGCTATTGCTCAGTTATTTCTGTAGCATTGCCGAAGTGTGCCTTCTGAATTTCCTTCTTTCTACAAAAAGAATTGTTTTGTAGCCATATTATGGTTAATAAAATGCTTGAAGTGAATTTGAAATAAGAAATATTTCTTCTGGAAAAAAAAAAAAAAAAAAAAAAAAGAGAGAGAGAGATTGATGCTTTACTTGGTGACAATTCCCCCTAAAGGCACTGTTTAAGAAATCTGGAGTCCTCAGTCTCCATAGTCAATTCCCCTTGTCTTTTCAATCAGTAAATAGCCAAAACAATACGCTTGGCTTTTCTTTGGTCAGGGAAACAGAATGACTGCCTATCTGTGGTCTCCAGAAACCAAACAGGTCCCAGCCTGCAACAACTGCAGGTCAGGAGTCCCTGGAACCTGGCAATGCTTCGCTGCCAGCACTGGCGGTGGGGCTTTCTGCTTGTGCTGCTGCAGAAAGAATCAGCAATAGGGCTTACACCTGCCTTCCTTTCATGAGATGGGGTTCCCATCTCATCCCTATCTCCCCAGCTTCCTCTCAGAAAATAAACTCAGACTTACTTGGAGCAAGGCTGCTGCAAAATAGAGCTCAAATGACTCCACCCTACCAGAGGGGTGTGAATTCAGATGTGGAACAAAAACACAAGATCCAAACAGTAGTTAAGAAGCCCAAAACTCTTTAAAAGATGTGCAAGGCTAGTTGCTTCCAGGCCCATCTACTAAGCTGAAGACTTCAAAAACAAAGAGACTCAGGGCACATTTGTGTCAGTAAATAAAAAAGGTCAGAGCCCAGGCATGAGCAAGGGTTTATCTTCTTTTTTTATCCACAATTATTTAATCTATGTAATATAAATAGCAGTCTCTCAGACAATGTCCCAGTACGGTTCAGACGAGAGCATGGGTCAGGAATTATTCGCAGTACACGGTATGTATGAGGCCATCTTATTCGAGTGATGAGAAGAGAGTTTTAAATGTATGGGCATGATGCATGCCTTTCCCTAAGTACCAGAGAATGTACCCTAGCCCCATTTCCTTTGATGGCATACTGGTAGCCTCAAACACTGCTGTGCTTTGCCCCAGAACTGAGAGACATTATACAGTACATGCAAATCACACACTGTGCCTACTCTCCAGGGAGACTACTTAACAGACAATACAGAATTGAGTTATTTCTGATTACCTGAAGTAAGGTAATCAGAAGGAAGAGGTGAGTCAATTATGTGAAAGGCATGCTAGTATTGCAACTGGTTAAACAATTTTCAAAATAACTGTACCAATTTTATAAATGTAGGACACAAAAGCCTGGTATTTGGCCAGTTCTAATTATTTAGGCTTGGTGCCATGAATCAGTATCGATGGAACGGAAAGCGATTTTTGACATTCTGTCTGAAAAATGTATTAACAGGTACTTGAGAGCTCTTCTGATTTTACTCTTGTCTGGACTGGACTGGAAAATAAGATGATGATTGAAAACATGTTAGCAAACCTGAAAAAAACAAAAAACCAAAACCCACTCATTTAAAGACACTAGTCTAAACACGATATTTGGGACTTTTCCCTAGATATCCAGCTGGGTTTTCTTACACCAAAGGGATTCTTCACAATGGCTTCACAACATATTTGTAATACGCAAAACAAGGCAGCAAGTTAAATTCTCACACTGTTATTTAGTCCATCCTAATGTATCAAATATTTTAATAGAATAAAATCCCTTTGAAGTCCTGTTCAGAGTCCTGACATTTACACAAAAAGCATCTCCCAGATTCATAAGGGAACCTAACATGCATCATTAATTAGTCACAATTTTGACTGCATATATTTTTTTTGGACCAAAAATGTATGTATACATGTACACGTACATATACATAATAGGATAGATACATCCTGGAAATAGAACTGAAAACAAATGTAGTCTTTTATAATGACATCTGTTCTAAGAATAAATATTTCTGTAAATTCACCAGGTATATTTAAAAACAATACAGTCTTTGCTTTTTATAGGTTAGGAGTCTGAATAGCTTTATCATCTCACCTTCATTGTCGCAGTCTTGCAATGAAAGCCATATTTGATCTACCAGACCAACTCCTTTTACTTCACCATGAACTGGAATGGAATGCATTACCATTAATGCAATTGTCAAGGGTTTGGTTTGCAATTGCCAATTCTACTCTTTTTTAATATTCATGTTTCTTCACCAATTGTTTTATTTTCCATCCTACTCTGCAGGAGAGGAAATATCCACTGTGATACTTCTAGATTCTTCCCAGTTCACATTTTTCACAGTTAACAATCTATACCATGAGGAGGGCTGTCACTATTAACTGATATTTTTTGGACAGGACTCTACCAGACACAGCTTGTACATGTGTTTTAGCGCTACAGAAATATGCATGTCTTAAAAAAAATCATGAAAAAAATGGAATATCATGCTTTATGATAAGACAGAGATGACACTCTTTAGTCACTGGCCAAATTCTCCTTGGTGTATATCCTTGGCCTGCAAAGACAAACTTACTGTACAGATAGGCCCCACTGAAGTCAAGGGTCAATACTTAGTCATACTGCATGGAGCACTTTTTTGCTCGGGGTTTATGGTTTTTGTCTGAGGCTTTTGCTTTTGTTGGGGAACATATACAGACTAAAACCTGATTTATTAACAGCCAAGTCAGTAATTCACTGCACTAAAGAATCCTCAGAAGACCTAACATCAAGATAGCTTGTTCAACACCTGACCCCACTCCTTACTCCCTGAAGTACTGAAATTATTCTCTAACAAACCCGCATTGCCTAAAGCTTCTGCAAGTTGCCTCCTGTTGTGCCAGAGACCCTGGTGTTCCCTCACTGCTTCCCGTAAGGCTGGAGGTGCCAATGTAGGAAACAAGTTTCCATGTCTCCTCCTGTTCTAGTCCAAGGTAGTTCAGCATGAGGCATCCCAATGAACATAAACAAAAGATTTGCAAATTCAAGCCTCTCTGTCCTGAGTTTTCAGGTATCAGTGCTAAGTATTCTTTGCAACATGAAAAAATGAACTTCACATGCAAAAGCAACAAACCTGTGGCCAGCAGACCTGGACATACATTATGGATTCAATGCAGGGGCATATGTCGAAAAATAAAAAACATATAAAAGTAAACCCCAACCAAATGGCAGGGTTCAACTTAAATCATCTACTTAAATTACACTGCCTGAAAATTTGTGTAACTACACATTTATATATATGTATATACAAATTCCTTCCAACATGCTTCACATGAGTCACTGAACAGCTTTTTTCCTTGGAAATTATATTAACATCAAGGTTCTAGGCCCGCACAAAAAAAGTAATAGAAATAGATTTTCTATTAGTAGTATTTTATGAACAGCATAAAATCAATAGAATATATATTAAACTGATTTAAGCCATATTAAATATGATGTTAGTAGAAAAGCAAAGCAAACTGTGGAGATTCTTTGACTGACTAGGGATTACAACCCACAGCAAATTTGCATCCATCATGTTCAACAACCATGATCTACTGTGTTCATAATATTCTACAACAAAGCTGACCTCCAGGAGCTCACTCCTGAAATTATTATGATAAGTCCAAATTCTATCATGACTTCAGACCTTTGCCCTGTCCAGATTTTCCTAAAAAGCAGAAGGAAAAAGAGATGATATCCTAAATTTTGTTATTCTTCAGCCAACGTAAAAATTATACTGGACCAACTTTATTAGCTCCTACAAATACATCCAGTTCATTCTACTCAAGTTAACAGATCTTAAACATCACTTTTAAACTACAGAATTTAAATTCCAAAAAGCAGACCCTGTTTAGTAATATGATGTCTATGTGAAAACTGAAGCAGGTTAAGCAGCATAGGCAGCCTTGCTTGCCTCTTGACATACCACCAAACCTGTATTTTAGCAGCTTATTCAGAAAGAAAATGCTTGGCTGAGAGAATACTCTAACAGGATTCCAAACAAAAGATATTAAGATACAAAGATATTCTTCCGTATTTGTGAGTGACTGCTTATGATATTTCTCAAAACAGGAAAGCTATTTTATGGGGACAAAGGTTTCCACCCCCATTAGAGGAACATTGTTTCCTTTCCTGCAATTAAAATAGTGAATCTGGTATTCCCTTTAGGATTTACAATGTAACCTCAGGAAGTGAGGTTAGTTATTGAGTATGTAACAAGTTTACTTTGTCTACAGTGAACCCATTTCTAAATAAAGGAAAAAATGGTACCAAAAAAGTACACAAAAATCCTATTAATATTTTTTTAAATATACCTTTCACTTGCAGTTATGGAAAACAAATTGCCAAAACACATTAAGAACTATCATTGCCCATGCAATGGAAACATCCTTTCCCTCGCAAAGACAGAACCTTAATTTTCTCAAGATCAACTCTACAAATCTTGCAAAATCAAATATCTCAGATACCCTCACCCCCCCTGCCTGTAATGCAACCACAGGACTACTGAAGATGGGAAGGGAGGGGAAAAGCCCCTTTCCTGAGTGACATGAAGCCGTTTGTGAGCACAGCACCCCTGTCCTTGGATCAGGGCAGAGCTCTGTCCTGTAATAATATGGCTTTCTGTCTGAGCCTGACTACTCTAAGAGTTATTGATGATAACCTCGATTAAACTAGTAACTAAATCCTCTAAAACACTCATATGGTTGGGCAAGGGCTGTGAGAAGGACAGAGACTGAGCAGCAGTTGTGACCTTGAAAGAAAAGCATTGATCGGATTTTGCCGTGTGAGAGAAAGGAGGGGAAACTGAAACCAACCATGCTGAATCATTAATGAGCAACCCACAGCGCGCTCCTAACTCCAGTTTTTACATATGCAAGCGGATCTTTCTTCAGGCTTCCTCAGAATCAGCAAACATTTTTTCTTCTAAAGTTTCCTTTCCTACAAATTGTCTCCAATAGCTTGTCTTTGGGTAGGTCCGGCCACTGTGCTACTTAGGGTAGCACAAAGAAAGCCTCCTCTTTCGGTCTTGGCTCATCTAGTAGCCCTATTGCAAGCCATTCTTTAACTATTAATATATTTCTAAAGAGAAGTTGAAATCTAGTATATAGAACTGCTTTTCCGATTTCAAAATGCCTTTGTTAAACAGATCAACCACATTAAAAGACTGGAAAATTACTAAACTGAGATTTTTTAAAAAATGTGATCAAACCAAGAGTATTTTATTAAAGCCATTGAACAGCCAAATGGTCATTGAGTGTAGACATGTCCTCTCAGAGAGATGCTGCTCAACAAAGAAAGGTATACCAACAAAGTGCAAATGTGAAAAAGATTTTTCTGTTTACCATCCACTATGGGAGGAATAAATGCAACAACTTCTGTCCCCACTGCCACACAGCAGGGTGCTGGCAGAAGTCTATGGGCTGTATCTGCACAAAGGACTGCTCAGTGCTGCCAAAGTCAGTGAGTTCACATGTGTAGGAAGTCGGCTATTTTCAAAATACCCATGTGATTAGTTTCCCTTTAATTGCCTATTTAAGTACTAATATCCCCACTGTCTCGAGATTAGAAATCTTCCTTAGAAATACCTTCTTTTGCAAGGACAATATGGTAACATCTACAAAGGTAAGAATTAATGCTACTGGAATTAAATTCAGGTACCTTCTATAGTAATAGGATATAAAAACCCACTACATTAACAGTGCTGCTTCTATACTTAATGATTACTGAATTAACGCAATAAAATGAAATGCTAACCATTATCTTATACAAAGTGCATAGGTGATTAAAAATTCTATACTGCAAAATCACACTCAAAAGGAGATTATCACTTTTGCCCTAAACTCTGAAATATAACAGTTCTGCTTACCATGGAAATCTACATTTTTGTATGCTAGGGAAAAAGCATCCAAAGAGATTAAAAGATCATAGGTAAAGAACAAGTGAGCTAGGCAATGATAAGGACACTCATTTAAGTAAGAGAGGAGATGAGCTGAGGATTACAGTGACGGACTACACGTGAAGGACAATGTGCCAACCTACACTATAACAAAGCCAGAAACCAATACATCTGGGTAATGGTGTCCCTGCTCACTGCAGAGGGTTGTACTAGATGGGGTCTAAGGGTCCCTTCCAACCCAAAACATTCTGTGATTCTGTGATCTTCATGATCCAAAATTGCAGTATGACTACACAGTAAGTTTAGCAAGAATCTGGTGATGGACAGCTTTACATCAGGAATTACATGGTGCTATACAGGAAGTGAAGAATCATTCATAATGTTACTGCTCAGTTTACATTTTCACTTTGACATTGGCTGTTCCACAGGATACAGGTAATGAATGAGGTATTTCAGTGCCATGAACTGGGCAATATCTAAATGTCATTTCCAAGGACCTATAAAACCTATGAATTAATTATTTCTGATAAAAACAGAAAAATAATATTCCAAATCAAAAGACCATTATTAAATATCTTTTTCCCTTTACATTTCACAGAGTTAAGAACCTTCCCACTTTTGATTACATAGTTGTGTTCAGTCCTACGGCTCTTTCATTGACTTGATACAAAATCAAGGAGAAATAAAATGCAGTAGAACATTCCTCTGTAAAAGTTTACAATCTTGGCTGTAACTACTAGAACCACCTAAAAGAGACCATTACAAAGAGGACCTGTAATGATTACCAAAAAATGAGCTGCATACAATCCTATGCATAAGTCTGTAACTTACATGCCAAGGACAAAATTCTCCTCTTCCATGCATGCTGCAAATATAGTATCTGTAGAGTCTATCACAGTGCTTATTCTGCACTGACCGGTAGCTCCTTTTCCATCGGTGGTGTTTATCGTGCTGAAAAAGCAGTAGGACACAGCAGCCTGTCTAAGGCAAAGAGGTTTGCTCTCACTTCTGGCTGAAACCTGCAGCACCCACCACGCTAACACAACTAGACATCCTTCTGATTTAACAGAGCTGATCCACAGTTCTAATCAGCTGCTTCTGTGTACACAATTTGCATGTGGTGGGTGGGAGAGGCCTCATTTTTTTTGCATTCATGATTTTAATTGTATGTATTGCAGACACTGAAATTCACTGTATTTCTCGAAATATCCAACATCTGGCTGCTGATTGCACTTGTTCACATGTGTTCTTATCCAATCTTGTGACCACACATGAACAGCACAGGTCAGATTAAATAAACTTTTGCCAACAGAGGTGTCCTGGCTAGGGGCCAGGCTGACCATATTTGTAAAATAAGCTTTCTCATCCTCCTACCTTCTTGATCTTGCAGTGGCTGTAGCACAAGAAGCACATTTCTGGGCCCTGGCTATCTGATTTTCAGCAACACTGGTCTGACCTTTGTTCATCCAAGTTGAATTTTAAATATTTTAATTTTTTCTTTTTCATTTTGTTCTCTTAAAAAGGTGCACTGGAGTTCATGACTATGCGGACTCAGTGAGGGGCATCACAAAAGACAGGTGACTGCCTGTCAGGCAGAGAAGCAGGACATCTCTCGCAACAGAAGCAAAAATTTCTTCCTCTGGTCCCATGATATTATTTTGAAACATACATACCTCTGGTACCAAATTCCACGCTAACAAACCAGCCTCACAACTGTACAGTTCCACCAACTGCAAGAGCTTGATTTCAGGTTGGCAGCAGTTTGAGAGAGAGAAAAGCCAGTTTCCCAAGCTTTCGCTCTGCTGTTACAGAGCTTGGAGCAGCTCCTGGCCCCAGCTACAGTGACTGGACTAGGTCTAGCAACCTTTGCAAGATACTTGTAAAGGATGCATTCCCAATACTGGCCTGACCTAGAACAAACGCTCAGACTGTTGTTATGAGACACATCATCTGGCCTTTCTCTCACTTCATCAGAGTTTGTCAGAGCTGATACTCTCCACAGCTCTCAATCTTCCCCCCTCACTGTCTTTTCTCTTGCTTTCATCAGATCGGGTTATCAATTCATTCCTTTCTTCACATTCCCACTGATTTTTTTGCTCTTCTCCATGACATCAGGGGCCAGCCTTTCAAAGCCAGGTGGGGACCTCCCCCAGATAGACAAGGAATCCCACCACCCCTGTTTCTGTCATCCTTCCAACCGACAGAATCATAATTAACTAATGCATCTTCAATCCCAGCAACCTCTCCACAACTTTGGGCTCCTATCTTAATCCCTTTCCGTTCTTCTGTTTTTGCTCAGAATACAATCGTTCCTTGCAGTACAAAACTGGAAAAGGGTGTGATTTTTGCCTTCTTTGGCTTGCTTTCCCTTAGTTATAGGACAATATTTTTCTTAACTATACTACAACCCTTGCCTTTTTTTTCCCCATCACAGTTTAAGAAATTCCCTACCTGCTCACCTCTTCTAGTCTTCTCACTTGGACTCAAAGATGTCCTCTCCTAGTTTTCCTTCCCTCATTTTTCACCCCTTCCTCACTTTTCTCTATCACTTCTCACTTAGCCCAACTTCTCCCACCATGAAGGCAGGCTTTGATGTTGCCTTTTTTTTTTTTTTAAAAAAAAAA
This sequence comes from Podiceps cristatus, assembly GCA_000699545.1. NCBI lineage: Eukaryota > Metazoa > Chordata > Aves > Podicipediformes > Podicipedidae > Podiceps > Podiceps cristatus. Next base: position 7,861 of record KL269195.1, on the reverse strand, counting down.
AAGTAATCTTATCTGTCTCTCACACTATTAGCTGTATTTCTCATTGACCTCGCTGAATCAATTGCAAGAGGTTCACCTGGCCTTACTCTTGGACTATCAGCCTGCTACCTATGATCTCCCTGGTCTGCACTCGAGATCTTACTCAGTGTAGTCCTGACCCACAACTCTATTTCCTATTACCCTTACATAACATACCATTCACCTTCTGTGCTAAGAGTTTTTCATGACTCATGGTTCAGAGCTATTTGTTCAACACAAACTGCCTCACACAAAACGATCCTTTACTTCCTTACAGTCAGTCTCAGAAAGAAGAAAAGAAAATGTAATTTTATTCACAAAGTAGCAGTCAAGGTGATGCTAGTACAAGGAATCTCCAACTACCTGTAGTACTGCTGAAGACAGATGAAAATCTACACAAAGAACTACAAAATAATATTTTGCAGAAAATTAAATTTAAAAAACCCAAAACTGTTCAGTCTGGCTGCAGGAATCATGCAAAGTCATGAAAAATTGAATTTTCTTATTTTTCCATCTTTTTTATTTTTCCAAATTTTAGACCTGTTTTGCATGACTGGAAACCACTATTAGTGAAATTGAACAACAGAAATGTGTCAGAGCTATAATCACATTTTAAAACATGAATCATAAACCGAAAGGGTGGTCAGACATTGGAACAGGCTGCCCAGGGAAGTGGTTGAGTTTCCATCCCTAAAGGTGTTTAAAGAACGGATAGATGCGATGCTTGAGGGCATGGTATAGATGGACTTGGCAGTGATGGGTTAATGGTTGGACTCGATGACCTTAAGGGTCTTTTCCAACCTTGACAATTCTATGATTCTATGATAAGCAGTGGAGCCATGAAGTATTTCAAAAATTGACATATTTGATTTTCAAGTGACTAAACTGTGACTATACTGGACAAATAAAAATATTCAAACACCATAAAGTTCTGTTAAACAAAGCAGAGCACTATTTTGAGTCACATTTAGGAAGATACTTATCTGCCTATAGATGCCTATAGCTATACACCAAACCAAGAATGTGTAAGCATACATGAACACAAACTTAAATGTACATGAACCCATCAGTCTGCATAAAAAGGATTCATAAGTTCAGGCTACAACCTGTGTTTGTACCTACCACTAGGCATATGCAGTTTTCTTACTGGTATCAGCAAAATACTTTTTGCTGTACCTTTTGTGCTTTCCACACACACCAGCCAATGCAGTCAGGTGCATCTGAAGTGCAGCTAGGGACACCCTCTGAAATCCAGTTCCTTAAACTCCCTCTTCCATAACTTTTTTATAGCTAAGACTCACCTGGCAGAATTGGTCCTGGCCCATATCTAGACCAGAGTAGGTTCAGGAGTGACCTTATCAGCTGGGGTTCTTTTCCATTACCTTTTTTTAAGTCCTGCCATGTTGGCTGGAAGCTGTATTCCAGCCAAATACTGATATTTCATCCCCTGTTTAAGAAGCTACTTAAGGACTACTCTAAAATGCCTCCCTCATCCAGAGCCCGCTATGTTACAGTGCCAAGGTTAATTGAGGAGCTAAAGGTCAAGATTAAGTTCCACCTATTCTCTGGGAGGATTTAGTTACCCATCTTACTATAAAGGTACTTTCCTAGATGCACATGGAAGCTGACCCAGCCAACCGCAGGGTTGCCTGCTGCACTTCTCTCACCAAAGGAATGCTAAACCCCATCAGTCTAAATGAGTCCAATTCCCATCCAGACTCTTTTACTGGCAGCACAGTATAAAGGGACCATTGTGTGAAAAAGGAGGCAGCTCACTCCCTTCTTTTTTTTTTTTTTTTAATGAAGGATGCCATCAGCATACCAACATCTTTAGATACCAATGATCCATTCTATGCAGCCCACTTCCTCCTCCCCTTTCCAAAATCCTCCCACTTAGGAAGGACACTACTTCCGTTTTAAAGATTAAGACAGCTCTTTGACTAGGTAATAGTAATAAACACTGAATTCTGAAGTCTCCACTGTAACAGACATTGATCTTTTTTTTTCCCCCTCACACTGAAGCGAAACAAACTGGTGACCAAGTTGTTGAACTCAAAGAAAACATTTCAATTAAAACGTTTCCATAATATTGCTCACTGTCAGGAATGCATTTTCAGGACTGTTACAGAGGAGAAAGAGTATCAGTAGTAAGTTGCAACAGAACGAGTTGGAAAAAGATGGGGTATCTAACCAGCTAATTCTGAAGTATCTAACTAAAATTTAAGTAAACTTGGGAGTTAGAACAGCTGGAAGAGGCACTGGGAAACTTTCAGAAGCACTATGCCTTGCAATTAAAACGCAAGTAATAAATGACAGGAATTAATTTAACATGCACAGAGTATGGGAGCTCAGTGGCACGGAGATCACTGTTCCAAGGCCAGCTGGTGTATGCAACAGTGCACACAAACATCCTTTTTGTACAAGTAGTGGTCAGTGGGAAGAGAGCTCATTGCTTTATACTTTATGCAATCAAAGCACCTGTATGTAGAAGCATAGCTTGTACTTAGCATAACTGTTGTCCTGGCTGCTGGGAGCAAGTTAAAGTTTGCGAAAGTTGCCATCACTGCAGCACCTAAGCACTTAAATGCCAGGCGATGTCATTTTGATTAATAGTGAATGTGTATTGTGGCATGAACGTTTTTCAAAGTACAGAGATGGGTCAGAGCCAACTGCATAAAGACTGCAAACACACGGTAGGAACTCCTCTCCCTTTGGCACCACGAGGGCACAACTGTCAGCTCAGAGATGCCACAGGCAACACCAGCACTGTGCTGGATTGCTGCCATAGAAGGAAGGTACAGGCAGGCAGAATCACTGTCTCATCCTTCCTTCAGGAATATCAACTCACAATTCAATTTTGGCACATTTGGGCCTGAAGCACGCAACTGGACAGAGACTTCCAGTCCCTGCAGGAACACAGAGATGCTGACTTGAGCTCAGGAACTGTCCAAATGCACCGAAGGGAAAAGCAGGGATTTGAACTACCCAAGTCTTTCTGTGGTCTCAGGACAGTATAGTCTGACAGCCTGAAAGCATAAACACTCTTCAGTTTTCCTGCTGGTTTGCTATCATGCTCATCTTGTGCATGACGAGTGGCCTGTAGCATATGCCATGTGCAAGACCCAGGTATAGGCTGCTCTGCTGAGAAGCAAAAGGAAGAATGCTTCCTCTGGTTCCTCTGCACTCATGGTGGATCACCTGGTTAACTGGTGAATTGCACCCCAAATCAACTATAAGAAATTCTAAATTATTACTTTGCTGTAATAAAGCTGTATGTACTCAATTTATGCTCTTTACCAAAGCAACAGGGTGCCTAAGAGACAAAGAGAAGGAAACATTCTCTCCCTTGCCAGCTTTCCTACATGCAGCAGGTGTAGAACGCAAGAATAGCCATGTTGGTCCAGACAAATGAACATTTATTGCTCCATCTCTGACAGGGGCCGAAAGTATCTGCCTGAGGGATCACGTAATCACAGAGCAAATGCATAGCCACACTTCTCCAGAATACCTTTGCAGCCCAAAGATTTCATGTGCCAGAGGTGATGCCTTCAAGGTTAATACCTGTACGGCCCAAACGGACAGCCTCTGGGCAGGGAACAGGCTTATGCCATTTGCCTGGCTCACAACCTGCACCCATGGGGCATCTGGGGTTTACTATGCCCCTGGCAGGTTGCATGACTTCTTCTGATGGTAGCAGAATGGCCTGCATTAACGTCTGCCTGGAGCATGCAGGGAGAGGCCATTGCAAGAGCAGCTATGATGCAGAAGCTTCAGGCACCGTGAGAAGCAGCTACAATACCTGCCTAGCTGGCAGCTGGCACTCAGAAGTACAGCAAAAGAGAAGTGCAGCAGGAGAGGGTATCTACTGCTCTTCAAAGTGACTGAGGGCTGAGAGAGCTCACAGGAAACCTCCAAGAGAATGGCAATGGGCAGAAATATTTAGCTGGTGGTAGCCACAAACATAGAATTTGACTGCTGGCTTTAATTTGACCCTCAAGGAGATGGAATGTGAGCAACTGCATCAGAGCCAGGTGAAGACCTAAATCACGGGCTGCTCTTAGTATATATCCCCACATGCCATAAGAAAAGGAGAGATAATAGTGCAGCTCTAGAGGTCATGGAAGCGAGCATTACAATGGCCCTCTCCAAAAAAATTAAGGGATGTCAAGAAATTCTGGTTCAGACATTATTGTGGAAAAAGGAATATTTCTGTGAGGTGCATTTCTGCAAGGTACCTTTCTGCTGCTGCCTCTTCCTACAAACCATAGAAATGCAACTTTTTGAAAGGGTACAAACATAGAGAGATTAGGCCACAAACCTTTCTTGGAAGCCCTTGTGTAACACGTTTCAGCCGCGGCTACCAGCTCCTCTGCCTGACTGCTCCCAGATGAAACAAAGGGTTACTATAACTCAGTCCACTGATTTTTTAAGGAGTGTTTCTCTCCAAGTCTGACTTACTCACAACGCCTTTGGACCAGAACCAAAGTTAAAATTTGTCCTACTTTACAAGGCCATGTAGGGCATGTCTCCTTGTTGGGGCTAGCCCTGTCAAATGTGGAGGCAAATCCATGAACACAGGCACTCCTCACAAGGGTTATGAATTAACTCCTCCAGCTTCCGTGTACCGTTTGCAGGGACATTGTGGCAGTGCATAGATTGTCTCCTGCTGTGCCAAAGTGCCACGATGTAGGCTATCTTCTTCCCTTCTGTTACTCCATGAGGATGATGCATTTAAAATCCAAAAATGGCTCTGAGGAAAAGGCCTTAGTTCTCAGACATGACAGCTCTGCATTATCAAACCGTCAATGCTCAGAGCTGGCAAGAAGGAAAGGGGCTGGTAGAGGGAGGGGGACCACAGCAGACTGGCTGGCCAAACTGCTGGGAAGAAGCAAAGCTTCACAACAAACACACTGTCATCTATCAGGGACAGAAGGACTTTTTAGAAATACTTCTTGCATGTTTGCATTACTTCACTTTGTGATCCAAGGCATTCAGCTACACTAGGCAGTTGAAGAAACAGTGGCTTTAACCTTTAACACTAAGAATAAACTTGACCGAGAATAAATAATAGTCACTAAATGATTTATCCATTTTACTTTATCATAAACGCCCCTGTTACATTGACCCCACCCTGAAGCCTTTTATAAGAAGCTCCAAAAAAATCAAAGAACAAACCAGAAATATTCCCAGCCCCATCTTAATGTGTTTTTTGTTGTTTCTTTAGGTTTTCTTAAATCTCAAAGAAATACACTGAAAAGACATCAATTATTCCTGGTTTCTGATACTAGCAAAATGAAGACATAATGAGAGGCTCTTCTTTAAAAAGGCCATTCTGATTTTTACGTAGGTTACAGAACAGGTGTTAGGAGAAAATGGGCTTTGAGGGTAGCACTAGAAGCTACCTGGTAACAGGGAAGACTGTTCCTATTTCACCTCGTCACTCATTTACAGGGAAAAAAGGCATTACTTATACTACACTATTCTGATCCTTACACTAGATTGTCACCCAGACTGAGGACTGAATACAGCTCTAACGTTTTAAGTAAATAAATGTGAAAGGCTAAAACAGTGGCCACTATAAGGCAGAGGGGCACACTTACACTCCCACCAGTGAGGAAGCATTGGGGAGGTACAGTATCTCCAGGTAGAGAAAAACTGAGAACAGCTATGAGTCACTTGGAAAAGATGTGTTCAGCTACCCATAAAGAAAACACCTTGGGGAATTCACAGGCTGCAGCGGTGAATATACAACAGCTAATATACAAAGCTGCTCCTGGGTTGTAGATATCCTAGGAGATGATAAACATGCATCCGTATGTGTGTGTGTGTGTGTTGAAGAAACAAAAAAAGAGACACACAAATGACCCAGGCATTCAAATAAAACAATCTTATTTGAACTTTTGCCCAGAATTGAAACAAAACCTAAAGTGTTCCTTTTACTAGATATTCAAGTAGCTTGGCTACCCTTTGTTTTATTTTTTTTTCATTCCTGTGCAGTTTTGTCCTTCCCATTTTTTTCTTAAGCAGCAACAGCGCTGACACAACAATGGCTTTACAGCACTTCTTGTTCATTCTGAAAAAAGAAACACCACAAACCTTGCAAAAAAATCTATTCTTGATGCTATTTCCAAATATTCAAATCCAGAGTGTAATGCCATGAGACTGTACAAAGAAAACAAAGGCATCTCCAGATGCATTAAAGGAAGCTGTTGATAAAAGGATACTCCTGTGTGTTTTTGTAAAATCAGCCAAGAAAGACCAAGCAACTTGCCTGATTCATGGAAAGTTCAAATAAGCATCAAAAAAACTTTAAAAATCATACTGAATCTCTGAGCAGTTTTTGTTTGTGGGGCTTTTTAAACAAACACATTTGCCTGGAACATACTTAAACGAGTCTTCATGTTTTGTGATTCCGTGCATGCTACTTTAAAAGACATGGCTACACCACAGGAAGTAGAACGGCAACAGCACAGTGCTCTGTGCCAGCCAGGCTCTGAGCCCATGGTAAATCTTACCCTGTTGTGCAAAATTCAATACTGAATGCTTTTACAGGAATGAAACAAAAAAGGGTACTTCGACTGTACTAGAATCTCAGCATCTGCTAAGTATTGACAAATACTAGCTAATATGGCCAGGCATTTAAAAAAACCAGAAATTTATGAAGTAGAGTAATTGTATTGTCTACTATTTAGGACAAGCACAGGGATTGTCCCAAGCACGGGAGAAAAGAAAAAGAAAAGAAAAAAAAAAATTCAGACCTCAGAGCCATTAACAGAAACCAATGCAATTCAATCAGAGCAGGAATCCTACATCAGTCTTCGAAAGCTGAGGAACGCAAATGGAAGGAAACTTGCATAAAATTTGATGGGTATTGTAAAAGGAGTGAAGCACAGTCCTTTATCAACATACAGTTGTAATCCCTAGTGGTGTTATTCAACTGAGACTCACATACCTGAGCCAAATAATTTCCCTGAAAAGGAAATAGCATGCGATCTACTGTAACCTTTCAGTATTTCCCTGTGTTCACAATTGAGCCAATATTGAAAGGCAAGACAGAACATCTCAGAAAGTGTCTTTGTCCACAGGTAACCTTTATTTTCCCATTCTTTGTTCCCCCAGAGTATGAATCAACATGTCCAGTGGCAGGACAAGCAGCAATGAGCACAAACTGAAATAGATAAAATTTAATTTAAGCATAAGGGGGGAAAAAATGTACTGTAACAGTGACAGAACACTGGCTCACATTGCCCAGCGAGACTCTGGAGTCTTCATCCTTGGAGATATTCAACCCTGGCTGGCCACAGCCCTGAGCAACCTGCAGTAGCTCACCTTGCTTTGAGTGGGGGGTTGGGCTAGACAGTCTCAGAGTGCCTGCCAGCCTCAGCTGTTCCTTGGCAAGGCACTACAAGCTGGACCAGCCTCCAGGAGCAACCTCTAATGCTGGCAGCCCCTTCCATATTAGCCTTTTTCCCAGCTGGAAGCCATACAATGTCCCTCATCTCTACCAGAAATACCTTCTACTATTCATGTTCCCGCCTATGTTGTTTAAGAATTGCCTGGTTTTAGCATCTGTTTTTCTAGCATTGCCTAGCCTCAACTTTTCCTCAAATGGTGATCAAAATCAAGCACATATGTACTTTCTAGTAAAGAGTGCTTAAAGCATTAGAGAACTGGGGCCACTCAAAAATACATAAATAAATAGCAGAGTGGCTTTACTATTCTTTGCTCCTTTTCTTTCTTCTCATTCACTCCCCACATCTGAATACTTACTCCAACCTGTATTTGTGTCTGATCTCACCCTGATATAGGTAAACATTTAATCATAGAATCATAGAATCATAGA
>JMFS01057939.1:0-13975 GCA_000699545.1 Podiceps cristatus | reverse complement strand
GCCGGGGCCCGCCCCGCTGAGCCGCCCGGCCCTCCTGGGGAGGGGGCTCGGCCCCTCGGTCGCGGCCTCCTCTAGGGGAAGGGTACCGAGGCACCAAGATGCGGGTAAGCGCCGGAGCTTGGCTGCGCGGCAGGCGCAGAGGGCTCTTGGCCGTTCAGAGCTGGTGCTCTCTGTGCTGAGACACGCTTTTGATCGGTCCTTCCGGAGGCCGGCTAACTCGTTAAGCAGTAGTAGTTTTACGTAGGTAGTAACATGTTGGTCTTGGTACCTGGAACATGCCTTGGTGAACAAAGAGGACACTGGTAATAATAGGTGCCGGGGAGGTTTGCTCTCCAGGTCACATAGAACACGTGCATAGTGGAAACCTGTATAACAGGGTAAAGAAACCAAAGTCCCAGAGCTCGCTGGCAACTTTTAGAAGAGAAGCTGCACTGTGCAGGTCCTTGGGCCTTGATTGTTCTTGAAGAACAATAGTTCTGTCAGTTACTGGCTTAGGTAAGAGTGGTCGATTAGGGTAAACTTACTTGTTTGTAACAGTAATGTTGTAGTCAGCATGGCTGTTTCTAAGATCACAAGAAACGCCCTATCGGGTCAGACCAGTGGCTCATCTTGCCAAGAGCTGGTGAGGTTCCTTTAAGGACGACAGCTCATGCACCGAGGGCGAGTGGGAAGAAGCAAAACACAAGCAGAAACAACTCTTATTTACACGTGCAAGGTGCAGAAGCTCCAGCATCACTGAAGCTATGAGCATCATAAACGCTCCTGCAAATGACATGTTTGAGCTTTGTGTTGCAAGAACATTGAATCAGGCTCAGTAATAAAAGTGTTGGACTATCAATTCGCAGGAGATCTAGTGCCGTTGACTTAGAATCACAGAATAGCATTGCTGCTGCCTGAAAAGCAGCAAAACACACTGTACAGGACAGTGTTGGAGCTGTTACCAAACACACCTGCTTTAAATGATGGGGGTTCTTTTTTAATTAAGATGGAAAAGTGTCTGGCTGATTTTTTTTTTTTTTAAAGGCAAAAAGCTCTAGGAGATGTTTGAAGCTATTTGAAATAAAGGCAAAAGGTCAGATAGTGATCAAACGAACAATGACAAGGCGGGGAACCCAGCCAACATAATCCCTGTGAATCAACCACTCCTAAAACCCTCAACGACTGGATGAACGACTAAACCATTTGTCCTTGTTGCAAAACCCACTGAAGTCGATTCAAGGGAGGAAACTCTCTCTGGCATCTATGCAAATGAAGGGGAACTACTGCGATAAAGAGCCTTTAAGACTTACTGGGGAGGTATTTGAGGAGGGGGATTGTGGTCTGATGTTGGTGTCGATAAAGAGAATTTGAGGATTTACACATCCAAGCATGTAGTAGGGATGTTGGAGTCTACATCACAACCGATTCCATTTAGTATAGAGTGATTTTCCATTAGTTTGTCTACGGGCTTTGTGAACCTGCTGATACTATCATCTCCCATAACTCCTGTAGCAGTAGGTTCTTATAAAGTACCTTTTTTGTTTGTTTTAAATTGATTACCGATTAGTTTTATCACATGCCCCCAGTCTGCCAGGGAAATATGTGCTGAAGAACAGTTTTTCATGCACTTTATCTTCCACATTCATTATTTTTGTAAATCTCAATCCCTCATCTGCTCACCAAATTCTGCTCATTCTGCTCACCAAATGGTGGAATCCTGGCCTTTTCAGTGTCTCATCATGAAGCACTTGTTCTGTCCCACAACTGTTGTCACTGAGGCTCATGCTACAAGTTTTGAAACCGACTTACAGGGACTGGCTGGAAACCTGTCAAGCACTACGCCTAAATTTAAACCAGGATTTGTTTCATAGGTAGCATCGCTTGCTCACGTTTCAGGTGCAGACCTTCACAGCTCTGGGCTTCTCAGTAGCTGCGGCTTTCCAACCCATTTTAGCAAAGGAGTTTTGCTGGAGACGCAGCATATTACAGAGCAAGCCACGGAGCGATGGTGACACTCAGTGGCCTTGCAGGAAAAGCACACCTTCTGACTTCACGTTTTTTCCAATTTATTGGGAAAAGTAGAGAGGCCGCAACCACAGGTCTCCTCATCTTTGTTTCCCATCCCTCAAAAAAACAGGTCAATGCATGCCAAACCACCTTTCTGCTCCCTGCAGCGACTGGGAAGTTGGAACATGTAAAGGGAAGATCAGAATGCTTTGTCTGCGTGGGAGGATCCAGCACCAGGGGTCAGTTACCTGCAGTACCCTGAAGGCACCCTTCTTCTCTCCACCACCTTTAAGATGTGAACTGCATATGAAAGGAAAGCCAGGTCAACACCCAAAAGCTGATACATATCAGTCTACTTACTGGGACCAGTCAACAAGAGAGTATGAAGTACATTGCTTATCAACATATGAGAGAATAGGCCCACTGTGTGGCAAACTGTACAACACAAGAAGGCACAAATTCTAGACTTTTTTCAGGAAAGAAGTCTCTTTGAATGTCAAAGATAAGCCACATTCCAGGGCCTCTACCTTTAAATTGAAACAAACCACATTCACAAAGGAAATCCAAGTATGCTTAAAAAATTACTTATTCAAGTATTGCATGTCTTGGATTTAACTATGGGTTGATACCAACACCTTGATGCAGCTATTTGAGCTTGGTAGAAAAATAACCTACAGAATAAGATTAAAAATTAGCAATCTGTCACATGTGAGTCTACAAGTATGCTTACCTTGCACAGAGACAGTACGGGTCATGAGATGGATCCATGGAGTCTTACATGGTTCTCAGTGGTACCTATTTAAAAAGCCTGTTACTATCCTGCAGCTGCAAGAGAAAAATCTAAGTCATTGTTTACCTCAAAAAGGAGAAAAAAAAAAAAAAAACCACCTTGGAATAAGCCTCAGACTCTGTATCTCTTGTCCCCAGTAGCAAGCCTTACCATTTCAAACTACAGCTCTATGGTTTTGTGCTTCTTTGCTGTTTCAGGTGCTAAAAGTCAGAGAAATAAGGAAGGGAGATTCATAGCACAGTGCTCTGTCTCCAAACCGGTGCATGTTATTTGAGCATATGCATGTCAAGAAAAAAGGTAAGTGTCCAAGCTTCCAGGAGAGTTTGCAAGTGAGTGATCGAGAGAGAGGTTTTGGTGACGAGGAACTCCCAAGCCTAACTCCTTTTTGGAGAGAGAAGGAGGGTTGTTTTCTGTCAAGTGTTCTCATTTTCAAAGAGAGAAGGGTTGTTTTGTGACACAACTCAGTGCTTTTAGTTTCACGGCTGTGCAAGAAGCCAGACTTTCAGGCAGATACCTACTGAATACTCTATGAGAGCTTAGAAACAGAGGGGATTCTAAGCATAGATAGGTGGTCAAAGTACTAGGATACAGACAATTCACTTGTTCTCTGTCCTGACTTCTTTCTGTATGAGGGCTCGTTTCAATTTTCCATATGACTGTTACCAAAAAACGTTGGTCAAGAAAACCCTCTAAGACTTGTTTAAAGTTTTAGAAGGCAGGCATTCTTTATTGCAGCGCTGGATGCATGGGGGACCGTTCCACCTGGCATGCATCCCATTGAGACAGCAAGTACATTTATTTACTATAATCATACATATTCATACAATTTCCCAGAATAGGTCGTTTTACACTAATAATTTCTCAGAACTCATTTCCATATTCTCCTCCCTGTCATGCATGCTCAGTCTTTTGAGTCGGGGGTCTTCGGGGGTCCTCTGGTGGTCGTTTGACGCCCCTTACTCATGTCTGTTGATTGAACCTGGGTCAGATCTTCCTTATATGGGCTCACATCGGTACAGGAAGGTGGAATGTGCAGTGTCTGCAGCGTATGTTATCTCGTAAGCAAGATGTTCTTGGAATCTTCTACCTTAGTTACAAAATTATTCTATAAATCAGTTCTGGTTCATTTCAGCATTCCTTGACCTATTGCTAAGCTGGATTGGGATATACAAGGGATATATAGCAGCATTTTTAAAACATAATTAATCACTTGATTCAGATCCAATCACTTTGGTTACAAAAATTAGAACAAGTTGATCAGTTTGGTTACATGACCATTGCAGAGGTTCTGGGAAAGCCTGGGAAATTGATCTCTTCTGCACCCACTAGAAGCAGTGTCATCTTTCAGTCCCATTTGCACGGGACTGGCAGATAACCACAAAGGCCCACATAAGCCATACTCATAAAATCTTTATGAATGCTACAACTGAACCCTACCTGTTTATTGCACACCTTGCTTCTTCACATATAGACTTTAAGTATGCTTTTTTTTTTTTTTTTTTTTTAATAACAGCTTGCTAGCAAGGCCAGAATCCATTGGAGGCCATCTTGTGTGCTTACAGTCCTCCTGCTTTCAAGGGGCCTACTTCCCACCCCTTCTAAGAGCTATTCTTTACAGAAAAATCCCTTGCTATCTGAAATGGTACTTACCGGATTGTCTATTAGCTGCTTCTTGTACTATGTTCTTCAGGACCTTCTGTTTTTCTTTGCAAAACTTTGCAGGAATTTTCCTGATTGCCTCCAGGCCATCTGGGCAATCAAGACCCACACAGCAGCTGTGGTGAGGTGATGTCTGCTGGCCTTCTGCTAGCTATTCATACCCTGACTTTGCTTACACACAGCAAAGGTTCCTTTCTTGGACTGGAGGATGTTTCCTGTGGATGTTACCAAGAACAGGGAGCACCCCTCTACAGTCAGCAGAACTGAGCAAGCTTCAGGTTGCCCACCCAGCACAGACTAGCCACTTACCACATTCCCTACTGTTTGCTCCAAAAGCAAAGAGCTTACTGACTTCTACTGTACACTCCTATCTTAAGGAAGCTTGCCACACAGTGGCTCTTTTTCAACCCTCTTGCTTTGCCAGCTTCCCCAGCCCTTCTCATATGCAGCTGAACAACATTGATCTGATTTGAAACCACAGCCTGGATACATCTGCTTGTATTCACATTTCACACACTTAATTTCCTTACTTACCTACCCCACCCAGGCACAAGGTGTCAAGACTTCCTATCATCAGGAGAGGAATCTCGGTGGGCCTGTTTCTATTTAGGTTGAATTTCATGGTCATCTGATGATAAAAACTCTAAAACAGACCCTTGACGTGTCCATTTACAGGCAGGAGAGCCTGGCTTATGGGTACACTGAGCACACTGGGTTACAGTCTTCAGTTTTTGTTTATAACCTCCCACATTCTATGATTCTATGATTCTATCTGAAGTTCAACCAGATTAGAGGACTTTCCCCCCAAAGCGCCTTCAGTCCAGCTGAAATACCCAGAGGAAGAAACTTGCCAGGAAGGCAACCGGGAGATTGTGGGGCCCACTTTGCTCCCTTGCCCTTTCCTGCCCATAGGCAGAGAACCATCACACAGTACCTATTGATTCCCACCATGTCTTGGGAAGGGGCAATGTTAGGGGAACGCTCCTTGGAGGCTCCTTCCAGTTCCTTCATATTTTTGCTTGCTTGAACTCAATCCTGTCCTCTTTTTGTATCAGCTGTCCACAGAATCATTTGCTTCCTCAGGTCTTCTGCCTTCCCTAAATGCTTGTTAGGCACTGCTGTGAGACTTATTTTTCTTTTTTCCTGTCCCCAAGAACAATGACAAGTAAGGGAGGAAGGTCTGGCTCTGCCCACTTTATGGACAGATCACTCTGAATGGTCAGAGAAAAAAATAGATTTACAGTCCTCTTGCAAGCTGTATTGATCAAGCAAAGGGCAGCTACACAGAGATCCCCCAAACAACCTTGGTCACATGATTTGCTTCACTTTATATTCCCTTTCCACCCTTTTTTCTGTCCTAGGTACTTCCTCCTTAGAAGCATCATCACCTCCCAAATACGGAGCCCACTTTGTTCACTTTTTCACCATTGGTCCCGGGCTTGTTGACCTTATAGCCTTACTTTATATTTATGGCATGACTGCCCTGGTAACTTCTCCCTTGGTAATCAGCTCGATAAAAACAGTACCCATTTTTTCTTATCTAGTATCCCACCTTTCATATGTGCTACCTTGCTAATGGCACTGCATATGCTGATGATCCATCTGCATACACTCTGCTCTCCTACCGCATGTGTTGCTTCCTGAAATTCTTCAGATGGTTATCTTTTTTTAGTAGTGCCACAGGTAAGGATTAGCTATCTGAGTGAACATCTTAACAGGATGGGACTGGGTGTTGCCAGATCTAAATAAAAGCCGAGTGACTGAGGTTGTTGAATGACCCATCTTGAAGGCCTGGGCCTGGGTAGTTGAAATGGGAAAACCGAACTCAGTTTTACAGGAAGTGGTCATATAAGTCAGATCCCAAGACAGGGAGATGATGATCTTCAAAGAGAAAACAGGAAGGGTCACACAGTCTGTAATGTGACTGGCCCTGCATTTTTCTAAAAAGAAGAGGAGGGGAAAAGGAAAGTGATACCACAAATCACACCTATAGAAACAGTCATTTCTGATTGTTTACAGAATAAAAGATGAACACGGACTAGTGGTGCATGATATAAAAGATGATAGTAAAGAAGGTGTAGTTAGGACTGAACTTAACAGTTCAATGTGGGATGCCTGGGTACAAAAAGCAAACAAAAAAGAGAACCATTACAATTCAGAAAGAGAGACGAAAATGGAAAGGACACCAACTGCAGAAACATAAGGTATGGATGAAAAATTTTTTTGCCTAAAGGGGACGTGAAGAAATACAAAGTAATAAATGAAGTAAGAGAAGACAAAAGCAGGATAGAAAACGAGGGAGAGCAAGCAGCAGTCTTACCCAGACGGGAAAGAGGGATATACAGGGGACGGGAAAGTTAGGTCAACTTTTGCTAATGAAAGTGAAGAGAGAAGAAATACAGGAGTGCACAGAATGCTTGGTCAGACAGAAAATTTTGGAAGAGGCGGGGGCCTTTCTGGGAACAACGCTTGGGACAGACAGCTCTGGCAGCAGTTTAGGCAGGCCACATGGGCAGTGGGGACTGGGACTTGGGATTACAGTGTGGGGAGCAGAGGAGCGGGGCAGCATGAAGGAGAAGCGGAGAAACAGGAATAATTGGTCCTTGGTTGTATGTAGGGGTTGACAAGGAACACTACTGGGCAGAGGAGCCAGTGTTCTGGGAGCAGGGGGTAGGCTGGAGCCTTCTCAGAAGTGGTAGCAGGTCTCAGAGCAGAAAGAGGGCCCTGAGAAAGAATCTTGCTGCAGTGATGGTGGGAAGGAGAAAATGAGGTATGTGAGAACAGGAGGGAAAGGATTGGGGGAAGTGGGGGTGCAGGGTGGTGGTGAAGGCACAGACACTAAGACCAAGCCTGTCTTAGGGCAGCTTGGCAACTAGGGGTGTTAGGAGACTGGCCACATTGGCAGGAGGGGCTATAGGGTGGGCAAAACATGGTCTTGCCTTACCCCTAAAGCTCCATCCCAATGTCCTCACTCACCCAAGAGGTCTCCCTTCCCCATGCTACCTCCCCACACAGCCCACCTGACCCAGCTCCCCAATCCTCCCCTCTCCTCCTCTCTCCTCATTTCCCTCCTCTGCTGCAGGATCCCCACTTCCAAGAGGGAGAGGAATGGGTGGAAGAGGTTTGTTCCTGGGTCAAGGCTGGTTAGTTTTAGCCAAGTAAGGGGAATTTCCACTTTTGGTGGGGTTTTTTGTTTGATTTATATGGTGCTGTTCAGAGCCTTAAAGTTATTATTGCAGTATGTCCCATTCTTTCTCAGCCTTTGATGCTGCCAATCACCCTCTTTCACACTCAGGGTACCTAATGAGTTTTTGTCCTTTGAGGATGCCAAGGCTGTTTTCCCAGTAAATCGGGAGTTGGTGTGTACAGAGGGAATTCAGCCACACTGCAGTTTTCAGGCACCAGCAATAAAGGTGGCAGGCAAGCCCCCTAATCAGGCAGAAGAGGTGAATTTGCAGGTACCACATACAAGATCACAATGTCTTTTTTCTGCTGTCTCCAGCTGAGTTCAGGTCCAGAGCTGGAGGAACCCTACAGGTGGATTGAAAGGGCTCTGCCTGCATCTGCCACTTCTAGCTAGGCTCTGTCATCCCCAAGGGCTCTTCTGCAACTCCTGATCTCTTTCAGACACGTAGGCCCTATTTTCATCCTCCAGGCTTGTGTCTCCTGGGCATCACTTGCTGCACAGTCCGTGTCTTGAGGGAAGAGCATCCCTTTCTAGCCCTAGCTGCAGGGGCATGCCCACAGTGCTGGACCTATGATGCCATTCAGGTACTACCCCAGTCCTTGTGCTACAAGGTGGTGACATGCAGCAGTCATTTACACAGGTGTCAGTCTACCCTCTATCCATAGTGTATGCACACGATCTTCACTCGCTAGCTTTCTGAGGTGGTTTTAACTAGCTGCTTGATCCCCTCCTGCAAGGCAGGTGTATGGAGGAAGCTGTAAGGACATCAATACTCCATTTACCATATCATGAGGAAGGTAAAACTGCCTTAACCTCAGGAAGATCATGGGCAGTTCACTACATTGTAACATCTATTAATATCTTCTGTTTACATTAAACTTTTACAGCAGCTTTAGCTTTGTATGTCCTGCATACACTCAGAGTCCATCACTGCCTCATATTGCTCTTTTTAGTGATTCAGTTACCTTCCATAAAAGGGGATTACAAATGTTTGCTTCCAAAAAAGGAAGCACGGACCATAAAAAAACAGCCCCACAAACACATTCAGATCTAACCCTGCTTTTGTACGGCTTGGCAGACTTGCCTTTAAAGCAGTAGGCACTGAAAGAAAATCCTGGAGCCCAGTTCTAATGGAACTGGGATCTGAAAGTGAGATTCCAGGATCATGTACTTGTTGAGTTTCAAAAATACCTCTGCTTCATGTAAGAAATGGAAACAAGGTGCCACACATCATGTAGTGAATTTGGAGGGGATTTTATTTTGGTTGTAATCAAATGGTCCTTTTCTGTCTGGAAGAGACAGAACTGGTAAAGTAGTTCTCCCTTAGCTTCCCCTTGCCTGTTCCTACTCTTCAAGTGTGACAGAAAGACCTGTTCACAGGGCCATAACCAGATCAGGGTGAACCAGATCAGGGTTAAAAAAAAGCCTTTTTTTTTTTTTTTTTTTTTTTTTTTTTTTGGCTTGGAGTTTGGTTGCAGACAAACTGTTGTGTTAGCTGAATTGAGAAGGTAACTCAGAGGTGGTACTTAGGGAGGAGAGGAATACCTAAGCCAGTACGGTGCCCAAAAGCAAAGTATGTAACCATGGCCTAAGTAATGTTTCTCTCTTTTTCAGACATGAAAATCTGTGCAGATTTCATCAACTGTCAGGTCACTGCCTTCTTCCTGGGTTCCACATAGACAATAGTTTGGGATCAAGTGAAATAAAATATCAAGCCATCTTTTCACATTTAGGGCATAGATCAAAGGAAATAAGGTGCATCTAACACAGCAGGGAAGATGAGAGCCAGAGCAATGAAGCTTTCCTTATGGAAGCAGGAAATTCAGATTACTGGTTGCAGAGCCAGCACATTCTAGTAGGAAGCCTTCTTCGAGACATCTGTGAAAATAAAGAGCAAGAAAAGGCAAAGTGCCTGATGAATTTTTAGGAAGGCATCTAAGGACTGAGAAATCTTGCAACATCTTTTTGTCATTGATGTAGGCATTTCCAGTTACATTCAGATTTGGGATGCTGAGAGGACTGCACACGTGAGGAGTGTATGGAAATGGAATAAAGATAGATCCTTTTAACCTTCCATGGTATGCTCAAGCCCTGGTCTGCACTGAAATTATACTTGGACTAGAAACTGTGCCCACAACTAGTATAGTAGAATCCAATACAATCTGCAGTACAAGAAGGCATGTGATGAAATTAAATAGAGCAGAAGTGGGCGGCTTTGCCTGCTTACCGCCAGTCCTCTGCTCTAACTGTTTCAGCTGTTCCCACCTTGGAAGCCTGTTAACACTAACCTGAACTGCAAGGGAAAATGTATTCTCCTGCTGTGCGGTCATCTGTAGAAACAAAAGAGAAAGGGTAGTGAGCTACAGTGGATCAGACCAGTGGTCTGTCTCCCCGACATGTCTCCACTACAGCCGTAAAAGGTACTCTTATGCAGTGTGATGTCTTCTAATGCAAGAACATTTTCGTAAGTAGAGAATCTTTCAGTAGTTTGTCTTTCAGCCTTGGGTTTTTACTGATAATTAGTATTTTCCTGTCAGATAACAATTTTTAAAGTATATGTAATAAGCACAAAAATTCTTGTACAGGATAGAACAGCAAAGAGACAGCATATTAGGTGACAATATTTAGCTCTGTAAAGGCTGGATTAAGAAGTGTCCTCTTCTTGACATGGTGTGGAAGGGAGAACAAGAATGGAATTGAGTGTACAACATGTAGGCCTATGATGCTGCTTTATAAATCTCCAGTGGTAGTTTTTCCATTTTGTTGTGTGTTTTTTTTGTTGGTTTGGGTTTTTTTTTTAAAGTAATTCTTAATATTCCATCTGCTGCTTTGGCTCATACTGAGCATAAAATAATCAGAGACTCAAAATGACTCCAAGATCTCTCTTCTGTATGCTGATAGTTAACATAGAGCTTTAAAGGGTAAGAAATTATTTTCCTATTATGCTCTGAGACATGGCAGCACCCAATGGATGGTAGAATTATTACACTATACATGAAAAGCATAGAACTAAATTCTGCCTTCTAATGGATCAAGGTGCCAGTATGTAACACTGTTTTTAAGTAAATGTCTAGGTATTTTCAAGAGTGTTAAGGAGCAGGAAAAGACATAGTACATTGGCGGAGAAGCATCTTGAAGCTAGGGGAAGTAAAAAACCACAGTCATTCTGAACACATATACACCACAACATAATCATATTGCCAGGCAGTCTCATCTCAAGAACAGAAAAGCAAGTGATTCTGCTACTCGAATATAGACATTTCATACAGAGGAAACCCAAGCTTGGAGTTGCAGGAGGAAGTGCGCTGGAGTAAGGGAGGTAAGAGAATAAGGGGCATTGACAGAACTGTGCTAGATTCCCATAGACTGAATGTGGGGTATAATAGTTACTCTTTGCCTGTGCCACTGAAATCTCACCTGGCTTATAGTAGTCATAGACATGCACTGTTGCTGCTTTCAGATTCTGCACTTCAACATCTTCTTCCACTGAGATGTTAAGCTTCAGAGAAGTCTCACCCAGCTGGAGAGAAGAATAGAAGAGAGCAGAAATGCACTGACCATCTCAAAGTCACCTACATACCAACTTTATTCCCTCTGCATCAAAGATTTCTTTCTCATCTTTTCAGGTTCTTCCACCCTCTTCCTCTTTTACCAACATTTTAGCCTGCTTGATCAGCCTAGAGATATGTATTTCTGATCTCTGAGAGTCACAATGCAAAGTACTGCAGTTGCTACTACTTAAATGGGCAGCTCCCTGTGATCTTCCTCTTACCTCTTCCAAGTAAATGGTGACTTTGTCTGGTTTTATTTCTGTCTTTTTCACCAGGGGTATCTGCTCCAGCTATATAGGAAGACAAGAGATGAGTTTGGTTAGCATCAGCTCATTGGCCTTCCCTGTTGTCTCACACCAAGTTTGGTTTTTGTCAGTGAACCATTGGTGACTAAGTCAAGGGAAGACCTGTGTTCCCCAACTGTAACGGCAATGAGATTTGTTAGGAACACACAAAGCCTTAGAAAAGTTTGGGTTTTCTTTTTTTTTCTTCTTCTTTTTTTTTTTTTTCAGATTTGAAACCAGTGTCATTGAGCCACATTCCTACTTTCAGCACTTGTAGCAAAGGGAAAGATAGTTAGTAGGAGGATATGATGGATCTTCGTGGCTATCCTGGAACGCTGAAGCATGTCATTGAACAACTCTATGGGATTCAACACTGCTTTATGGAATATTTCTACAAATGGCACTAGCAACAATGAAGGGTCTCAGTGCACCCCAGATGGTTCTAACTAGGTGCTTTTCCCCTCCTCTCTAACCTCTTGCCACATATGTGATCCTCACTACCAAACAGGAAAAACTGCACAATCAGTTCTGCAAGTGGAAAGCTGCCTTGTGAAATAGCCCACTATACTTGCTTAGTAGCTACCATTCTGCAGCAGTTCTTAGAAGTTTGTATATTTTTGGCTGAGCTACATCTGGAAAACAGTTTTTCATATCTTCAGGAAAGGCTAGAGGAAAAAAAATCTTACCTCTTTCACAGAGCTCTTCACAGGAATGAACCCCGACAGCATCTCCACCTCCATCAGGGCCATGTTACTGGTCTCACGGTCCCCTACGTAACTGAAAAAAGCAGGAAAGAAGCACATTATATGTAGAAGGCATCACAGCATTTCTAGAGATAGCAATGAACACTTCCAAACTCTGGCCTGCTCTACAGTGATATGAAAGCTCAGCAGCTTGTCTAGCTGATGGGAGAAAAGGACCCCCTCCCTCCCCCCATCTACTTGCTCAATGTGGAGACAGATTGTGTAGCAAATGTGTTACAGTTAATGTCCATGATGCCCTCTGCAACAGGTGAAAATGATCTTTGATGTTATAGATTGAGAGCAGCAGTGTTGGCATTGTTCTCTTTCAGGACAGTAAGGCACAGAGAATACGGACCAAGGCACTCATACTAGACAGATGCAGGCAAGTGAAGTATGGATGGAGACTGGAGTTTCTGCTGTCTGGTTCCAGCAGAGGTTCAGACTGCAGGAAAATGCACCCCAGGGCTGATTCAGCCTAGATTGCAGAGCGTTCCCCGAGGGGGGAACTCTGGCTCTTGGGAATGCTGCCATCTCAGCTGCTAGTGCTCTGGGGGCTACTGAATGGCTCCATGCTGACTGAGATAGTTGCTGTGGTTTTGCAAGCCACTGCCAGTGCGTTCCCATGCTTCCCCAGGCTTTAATTTTCAGTTCACATTCTCTTTGGGATCTATAGAGAAGAAAAGAGTCTGCCCCCCCTGTCTTTGTCTCCACAGGCAGGAGATTTTTGTGGGATTCTGGTCATACTACTGGGGCTCTCACTTCTTTCCACTGAAGAACAAACCTCAAGGGATCACATACCTGACAGATGCATGAATGTCAAACTGTTTCATGACACCATCACATTCTCTTGGTACTGTTTCCACATCCAGGACAAAGGCCTCTTCTGTTTTTGGTGGTGGGGTGTTATAGTACAGAGTGGTCTGGCAGGGGAGAAAACATCTCTGTGAAGTGCCCTGGAGCTTCCCTGTATGAGCCAAAGGACTACCCGTGCCTCCAGCTTTTAATGGATGGGTAACCAGTGGCTAGCACTGTTGGCCCCAGCTGTGCTTTCTCTTCAGATATGCTGTGTTTAGCACATAGCATCAGATACACCTGCCAAATGTAACCCTCAGCATGGAGGCTCAGCAATCTGTGATCCAAGGCCTCATTCAGTACCACATTGTCTCAGTTTTACTGAAAAAAATATTGTTAATGTGTGAGAAAGTACATTAGCTAAAACCCTTCCCACAAGGAGAAAGAAGTGTAACTGTTAACTGTTGACATGATAACAGTAGTTCTAGGTCTCAAGAGGAAAAATACTGACAAAACAAGTATAAAACCATTAAGAAAGAAAGAAAGAGCAGAGAATCAGAAAAGGACAACTCGGCAAGGGGGACAATAACGCTTCTCCAAAGAGCAGCATAAACCAATCTTTCTCCACCTGCCTGGTGGCTGACTGCTGGCCAGCAGGTACTCATCAGATGTCTTATGCTCATTAACTATATTCAAGTGTAGCCAAGTAGTATGAGTCCTAGCTACCTCCTAAATGCATTAGTGATAAATAATTGTTGTGTCCTCTTGTCTATACACTGCAGATTCTCTGTGAGCATCGTAAGAGATGGCTGAACAGAAGTGACCCAGTAAGGGAGGTTTTCACAGGGAGTGACTTGCTTCTGCAGTTCTTTACTGCATGAATGGCTCGTAAGCAGACCACTATCAAAGCTACCAGAAAAATAAGATGTATTCTCCTGATGGACCAGTTGTGTTGGTTGTCGTGGTTTAACCCCAAACGGTAA
>KL269194.1:19868-30604 GCA_000699545.1 Podiceps cristatus | reverse complement strand
GGGGTTAAAAGAATGAAAAAACCCAACTCATCTAGGAACATAAGCCAGCCTTTCTCAATGGCAAATAAGACTTGACTTGCTGGTACTCTTCAGCTGAGTTTTTACAGCTCCAATGACCACAGTGACTTAAAACAGATGAGATTAACCTTCCACCCTTCACAAGACTGACCAACAGTTTTCCTCATAACAAAGATGTTTTTTCTCTTTCATTTCCCAACCTTCTGGTTGCATGCTACTGAAGCACATTCTTCAGAAGCAATCTGTAACAGGAGACCTCTCCACTGGCGGGCTGAAGAGGCAGACATGATCACAAATCCAGCTGCATTACTTGTACATCGTATTGCTTTACACAGAGACATCGGAATACTGACTGCAGTTCCTAAAAACCCCTAAGCAGTCATCACACCCCTGAAACCCAAGTAACCTTGAATAATTTTTATCTAGGAAAACATTTTACCTTTTCTTCTCAACAGCAGATTAGGTTTAAGGATAGATGTACATGTGTGTGTTTGAGAAAGTCTATGAACGTTTATTATTTTTTAAAAAATCTTTCCTCTTCTTGGCACCTTTCTCATGAATTTCACTTGCACTGACAGCCCAGACAGCAGGATTAAAACTGGCTTCATGGTCTTATCTCAGTGCCAATTTACTAATGAGCTGTATTTAAAAAAATATATTGTACAGACAGACTTTTATTGAATCCATCAGACTCACCAAAGAAAATTACTACTATTATAAATCTATTCGCCTTGTCAGCATACAAGAGGAGGTTGGCACACCTGCACACAGCTGTGCACGCATCTCTCCCTCCTCGCAGCTCCAAGGTTTCCACAGGCACCGGAGCCGAGACGGCCGGTGGGATGGACGCATCCGGCAGCCACCCATGGGCACGATGCCCCTGCACCCACGGGTGCTGCGCACGTCGGGCGAAGAAAGGGGCACTCCTCCAGCAACACCCAAGGTGAAGGCAGCCAGCCCGCAAGGTCAGGGCACCCGCGAGAGCCACAGGACAGTGCTCCTGCAGGGGCAACCCGGGTCAGGTGCCCCCAGACCTGGAGACCAGGGCGGTCTGTTTGGGATCCCAGAAGGCAGCTCCGGTGAGGAGGATGGTGATTTAAGCCCGATCCTTGGACAGAAGCACAGGCGCACACTTTCAATGCTAGAAATCAGGCTAGTATGTTTATAAGGCTACCCCCTCCAAGGAAACGGACTCAATGCTTCTTTTAAAGTAAGCTGTGGTTACCCGTTGTATGTCTATGTCTGTAAAATTAGGTCATTCGCTAAACGTCAGTTTGATACAGCTTGCGTTCTGACAGCAAACATATTCATCACAGGCTCTGACTTGTGTCTTTAGTGCTGGATGACTTGAGCTGTGTTTTAAGCCCATGAATACACATCTGCATTTTAATTTTCTGTGTAGAAGGGCTTCTAATCACAAGTATTGTTATGGAACCCAAGAGGATGGCTGGAAATCCCTTGGATATATCCCAAGGATTATACGCTGCCACAGCGACGCAACACTATACAAAAATCCACTTTACAAAAAATGTACTACTGCAGAACAAAGCTGCGCTGGAGAGAAAGAAAAACAGAACTGGAAAACATTTTGAATTATTTAAGGAACTAAGAAAACTTTCCCTAAATCCAATTTTCTCCAACAGTGTCACAACAACCACAAAGCCGTCATACATGACAAACTTGGTGGTGTTGAAATCAAGGAAATGGCAGCAAAAAGACATTCTCGGGCTATTTCACAATTCGGTTTTATCTGTTCATACTGCTGTGTTTATGTGTCCCTCTACCTTAGCACAGAATAATCCAAATATAATTTCTATTGTTCTCAAGTCAAATGTTTTATTTCCCCTCTTATGCACCTGCAGGCTGGTTCAACTAACTGGAAGTGACTGTACGCGAGGTAAGTGGTAAAATCAGTCTGAATATTTAGTAGAATAACAGGGCAAGAAGCCTACCACTCTGCTTCAGAGAAAGAGCATAGGCATAGGCATTGGCTTCACTTTAAGCACAGTCCCACGGAAGTCATCCTATGAGCTTTCCTACGCAGCCATGTGTTTAAAAGCTTTCCTGACTCAAAGCCCCCAGCAGTGAGGGAGAACAGGGTGAATCCAGGCCTCAGGAAGCTCCTCAGAGTGAGGACTGCTCACAGAACCAAATCCTTCATGCACCTCACACTTGCAATGTCATTTTTGTGACTGCTTTCCCAACCTACCCAACCTATGTTTTAGAGAGGGCCCCTCTGTGCAGGAGCAATAGTGGTTGATAGCTTCCATGCCTATGCTGTTAGTGGCCTTCCAGTTCAAACTCCTGGTGAGAAAGATGATAACGAGTGACAACTTCCCACGAGCGTGCAGAGATTTACCTGCTAAACTGAGCTCATCCCATTCATCTCACAATGGCTGATGGACAGCCACTTGCTACTAACGCTCTCCGGGCCTCCCCAGTCCGGATTAAATTCTGGTCTAGCTAGAGCCATCCAGTGTCTTTGTTTTAAAACGGGAAGAGACTACAGTTTTAACTGATGGAAGTTGGTTAGCATAGATCCCTTGCAGAGACATCAAATTAAAGAGTGCATCCCACAGAACCCAACAGGGCAGCAGTCCTTACTCCGTGGACGACTGTACTGAGTAAGAGTGTGCTATAAACCATGTCCTAAGTTGTTTTTCCCATTAACATGGACCCAGAAGGGGTCGTGTCCTGCTGCCATAGGTCTGGAGCACAAAGTACTGCCTGTTACCTATGGCTGCAGACGACCGCACGTAAGGCGATGTATCTTTGAACTGATGTCTCCTGAACAAACTGCAAACTATCCTTTTCCTCCCACTATCTGCATACTTATACAGCCCCATGACCACAGTTTTTAAGTGCACGTCTATCATTCATCGCAACTGGTGGTAGCTCTTTTACTTTTGCTGCCTCATCTCTCTTGGAGCTCTCCCATCATTTCATTCCTTTAAACCACTCAACCATTTCCCTCTCTTCAATTAGTCCCTTAAAACTTTCCTTCCTCTTTAAGCTTATGATTATTCTTTCATTAGAGCATTTTGTGGTGCCCTCTAAGGAGAATAAAATGAAATTAAAACCAAAAAACCCTACAATTTCACTGTCATGTTCTGTACAGTGGAATAATGTACAACTCGTAAGAAACTGAGCCAATGCAGAGACTGATAATGAAGGTA
This sequence comes from Podiceps cristatus, assembly GCA_000699545.1. Lineage (NCBI taxonomy): Eukaryota > Metazoa > Chordata > Aves > Podicipediformes > Podicipedidae > Podiceps > Podiceps cristatus. The sequence continues at coordinate 27,410 of KL269194.1, read as the reverse complement.
ACACCATCAAGTTTCATTCTCTTCTGTAAGGGCAAGAGAGTAAAACTGAATATACAGTCATAAAATATATGAAATTAAATAGGCCTGTGCAAATGAGAGTTGCCTGTGAAAATAGTTTCCAGGTCTATGGTTTTAATTACTACATAAATGAATGGAAAACAGGATTAAGGAATTTGCACAATTGTTACACATCATATTTGGAACCGTAGCATTTTTTTTTCAGCTACAATAGCACGAAGGCATAACCCAATAAAGTCCAACTGAACTGTATCCAGCTTCTCCCTGATACTTTGGTTTGGTAGACAGGAATCTGAAATCATTCTCCAGCAGCACTCACATAGGACTGAAACATGCAGTATCAGGGTGATTTTGCAAAGTTTCCTCATTTCTTCTCAGGCTTTGGATTTTATGATTTGTACAGATTAAAAATGTTTACGAGTTCCAGTCATTCAACTTTGCTCATTTACCAGCTTTGTTTGTAAACAGTATTTCAAGCACTAATTGAACTGTGGATCATGATCTCCTCTAAAGAAGTCCTCCAAGTAGACAAAGCCACAAAAGCAAAGCATGTACAGGAGCAAAAGTCTTAAAACTGCTCTTACGCCCTTGAAAGAATCCATTCATGTCTGCAAACACAAAAGCACGAGGCTTTTCATCTACAGCTACAGTAGACCTTTCATTTCCCTCCCCACTTCCTTTTTCTGTTTTTCTTTTACTGACATGCACTTTGATTTTAGCCTGAATAAACTGCCCATGAGTGACTGTTCTTTACATATCTTCATGTAAGTCTATTGCCCAGGAAGAATTCAGCATGTTGTACCAGCTCATTCAAGCTTTTCTTCCTCAAGCTTAAAATCTCCTAACTCTGCTCTCCTTCACAGGCCGGCTCTTCATCTCCAGCTGGACTGAAATCCGGTAAATATTACACTTACAAGGTAACAGGTCTGGAATGTGAAGCATCTAGAGCTCAGCAGAGTCTCTTCCTGGCACCTCAACGTATGTACTTTGTTGCCTAGTGCCAAACAGTATTCGGCTGGCTTTATCCAATTCAAATGGTGATATTAAATCCCAGGATCGTATAAACATTGTTTCCCAATCAAAACCATAGTCAAGAGAAATGCCTTCCTAAGGGAAGACACAAATGCTATTTGCCTTTTCAGAGTCCCCGAAAAGCACAGTGTCTCGAATAAACCTTTCAATCTGGTATGTATGTTTACATTTCTGTTATCATCCTTCATGAAAGAAAGACAAGAGAAAGAAGAGAAAGGCTGTTTTTTTCATGCGTTGTCCTCCTATAGGACCCTTTCCTGGGACATTACCACCTGCACATCAGCAAGGACCAACGCATGCATTTGTCTGACATTTTATACAGAATAGCACCGAGGGCCAGCTGAAGGCCTTTTCCAGACGGAGGCTCTGGCACACACCTGACCACTACCGGCTTACACATAATTAGCCCTACCATTGCAGGGATCAGGGACGCCAGACTGAAGGTATCTGCTCAAAACGATCTTCCACAGCTATGAAGGCAGAAGAGGATGCATTTACCTGGCCTTTTCCTTACACGCAAAAGATACTGCTGATATTGAAGAATAAGCTCAGTCATAAAGAAACAATTAAATTGAAATTATCTTTATAAATCGAGCATTATTGAATGGCACCACACAGCATGGCTTGGGGAGGAAAACTCCAAGCATTTCTCACCTGCTAACCTAGGGCTGTGTCCATACAAGCTCAGTCTTGACAAATGCTAACTTCCAAGCACCCTGTTCAGGACTGCAAGACCCCCTGAGGCTGGAAGAGCTCTTCTGAATTTAATGTTTACTCCTACTAATTTAACTGCATGGGTTAGATGCTTCACGTCCAGCACATTGAGTTAGGCAGAGAGACAATTCTCAGCTTAAAACCTTCTTTCCTATGTGAATGCAATGGTTGGCCATACCTAGATACCAACATGTATTTAGCTCTCCATGGTACAGCTGGCTACGTTGTAAAGACTTCTTTAAGTGAGATGCACTGACTTGCTCAAGAAGCATTTATAGATCAGGATGGGGAAAACTAATACTGCAGTGTGTAGAATTTGAAATGCAGATAAGAAACCCATCTTTCTCCTCCTTTCAGAGGAGTAAGGAGTCCAGAGTCAGTGGTCTCAGAACATTCTCAGTGCCACTGTAACTAAATGTAAATGGATTTCCCTCTTATTGCAAATTACAGAACCGTCCACCTAAATGGCTTACCCTGCTGAAGTTGTAACACTGTTGAATTAGTAGTGTCTGTGAAAGAAGCAAAGACGACCCAAGAAATCTACACAATACATGGAAAGTTGCGGTGTCCAATATTTCCTCTGAGAGGCAGTTTTAGTAGCAAAAGTCATCTTAGTGACAGAAAATTTACCTCAAATATAACTTTACTAATCTACATATAGACTATATGGTGCTCACAGAGCTCGGGGCAGAAAGTTGTGCCTTGCTAACCTAATCCTTAGAATCATGAAAGCTCACTCTCCTCCTGATGTGTGAGGAGTGCATTTCTTTGCTGAAGCTAAGGAAAGAGGACTACACCATAATGACATACCTGTAGGCCAGCTGCTGTAGGGCTAAAGAGAATGCTAATAATAAATAAATAAACAAACAAACAAACAAATAAATAAATAAATAAAAAGCCCCGCACATTAAACTATCAGCTGAAGAATCCTTTTACCGTTAAGCCTGGCCACCCAAACTGCTCACAGGTAACAAGACCCTACTGGCAGGTAAAGAGAAATTGCCATGTGTGCAGAAGGCAGTATCTTGCCATGGCCTGCCATGGCCACCGGCACGAAAGGGCAAAAAGGTTCCCACCTTCTCCTGTTGTAAAGGAGAGATGGCCAAGGCAAGATCTCAGCTCAGTATCAGACGTGAGAGAAACAGAATATTGTTAACTAATGGCTCTGCTTCAGTCTCTCCTTGTTGATACCAGATCTGGAACTGAGTTGCCCTGGACTGAACTGCAGGTTTACCTCTCAAAATACAAAGTAGAAACAAGCAAAATCCCTTTGAATCCAAAAAGACACCAACACTCAGCACCGATGCTTATGCAAGAACCTCTGACTAGTGGCAAGACGTGGGAAGAACATTGCTTCTCAGACCCCGTTGTTCCATTTCAATATTTTTTCTTTAACCCAGTGTTAAAATGTTCTAGATACTGATGACTAGAAGTGATTTATTCCAACAGTCTACTTTTTACTCAAAACCACCCTTTTCCTGTCTGATCTAAATTGTGGTCTCCAACCTTTACCGGTCCAAGAACATTACGAGTGAGTCTATAATGCTGTTGTGAGCAAGTGAGAGCTTTCCCAGCTCACTCCAGAACAGTAATAGAATTTAAAATTAAAAACAAACAAACAAACAAACAAAACCCCATATTGCCAAAAAAGCTATAGTCAAGAGTTTGGGCTTTTCAAGTTCTAATATTTGTTACTGGTATTACAAAACTCTGCTATTTTCGATATTCTAAAGAAAAGGAAAAAAAAAAAAAAAAGAATAAAAAGAGTATCGTTTTTTTCTGAAACATTTCAGGCTAACAGAGTAAGATGTCCTAGACAGCTTTCTGAGTTTTAAAACCATCCCATTTCAAATATTGGTTAATGTAAATCTGGAAAGTTGCCTTGTCTGGAGTAAAATCACATACAGACTGAAAAAGGATTAAGTTTTTTGTTACAATATAGGCAGTTTTTATATTTTAACCTCCTAGGGTCTGGAGTGGAAAAGGAGAGTTGGGGAATAAGAAGGAGAACAAATGGAGAATAAGAAGGAGAAAAATGGGGAATGGTACAGTTCACTGCAACAGCTGCTGCTGCAGGTACATACTCTCTTTTGGCAGTACCCAAGGTAGCACAGGGCATTACAGACACTTGACTGTTATTTTATAGTGTGGCCCCTCCTTGGGACAGGTTAACACGAGAGGTAACACCTGAGGAAATGGCACAAGTTCATACCATAGTGGGCACTCAGTTCTGGTCTGTGCTATTCATAGCTGAGCGTTCAGGTTTACAAGGCTAGACTAGCTTTCCCGTGTCCAAATAAAACAGCTAGATGGATCCTGTTGGATTTTCCAAAGCGTAAGATAAACCTCTTTCCCCAAGATACTACGAATGTCAACCATTCTGAGTGTGGCAACCTGCTCCAGATTCATCTGCAGAGGACTGGCTTTTAGATATACATGACCAAGACTGAGTTTCTGATTCCTTTTTATTGGTGAGTTTTATCACACACCAAAGGAGACATCAAGATAACAAAACCATGGTGCAGGAGAGCTCAGGACCAGAGATACCTGAGTGACGGGGCAAGGACACACACCATGAGCAGGCTCACAGAATTGCCAAGACAATGGAATTACACCCCAGCTGAACAACAGCTTTTTGTCTGCTATTTTTAATGGCAATTTTTGCTCAATTAATTTCAACCCTTTAGCTGAAGTTTCAGCTATTTTGTTTTACAATTTTTGCAATAATTGAAAAAAAACAAACCAAACCAAACCACCAAGGCTTCATATTTGCAAGCAACTTTCTGCTTTCTTGGGCATGCATGTTCGAGACAAAATTCGCTAGAGAAAGAGGTGTGCATACATACACACACACACATATATATATGCACATGAAGAAACCAAAAATATAAAAGAATATATATTTCAGACTAACAAGCTGATAGCCAACTAAATATTAGAAAAAGATGTTCTGACCATTTATGATTCAGAAGGATCCAAAACTAACGCAGACTCCAGACAGAGATCACATTCAATGAAAGAGCTCCACAAATTGCATCATATAACACCATGACTGCGATAATAAATATGGATAGCAATTACAGGGTCACTGTCTGCATTTCTTAAAGATCAAAACAGACTAGGAATGCATCAGTGGCTTCTCAGAATAACCTAAAGAATGATTTGAAAACACATTAGTTCAAAGGAGCATGAAAACTATGATGGCTCTTTGCAGCAAAGTTTTAGATTTTCTGCTCTACATGCATTATTAGTCATACTTCCTACTGGTGGGACTCTGCAGGTATTCAGCTGACCTGTGCCTACAGAATCAGGGCTCCAGAAATATCTTTACTGCTTTAGTCACATGACATTGGCACAAACTACAACAGGATACTTCGGCTTCTTAAGAGCCATGTTCAGAGGGAACATCACACTGGAAAGTAGGTTGTGAAACAGGGAACTGTCCAGAGAGTTTGTTGTTGAGTTGGGCGTTTTGTTTGAAGTACTAGCTGCATACTCTGGAAGCAGAATCCTTCTAAACACTGATACAAAAGAACATGCGACAGGGAAATACTGTACATATTTACACAAAACACAGTATGCTTCGGGAGTATTCTAGCTCTACCCAACCCCAGGCTGACCTACTATCAACAGGAAAAGATCTACATTTCAGAGGTGGAACTTCAGAGTTCACAATGTTGGTGTCTTCAAAATGCCCATGCAAATCACATTTACAATGAGGAGGTGATGACTTTTTCCTGGCTTTTTATCTTTGATACACACATACTATAACACTACAGGATCATGCATTCAAATGAGAAGTATGGGACACCTGCTAACCACCCTGCAGTCATGCCAAGTAACAAAAATATTTCCCATTTTCAAATTACACAACAATGGCAATAGGTTATTTTCTACACACAAAAGCTCTACTGGAACCTAGAAGGTGCAAAACCATAATAAGACGTAATCGCAAATTTTAAAATGACTGAAAAAATAATCCAAAATACTGGTTCAACTGCAAGGATACTGCCAGACAAGAAGGGTTGACAGTGCTCTCAGACTGCAAGGGAAGGTGAAAATAAGTGCTTTACTACAGAAATTAACTGAGATCACTCTAAAAAAAAAAAAAAAAAAATAATCTTCCTTTCAGTACTGGACATCTCTTTCCACTACGGCGGTGTCAAAATGGAGAGAAGTCAGAGCTAAGCAAGGAGATCTGGTGGCTCCCGAGTCTGATGAAAGACAAAAAAAAGACAGAATACCTACATGAAAAGTACTGGAATGGGTCAAAACTCAACCATGCAGAGACATCTGAAGCATGTCATCATCAAAAAGTGACAGCAATTTTTAGGGCAGTAATACCATTACCTTGGAGTCCACCTTGCTCACAATGAGAATTTATGGAACTGCTGCATTACGTTTTCAGGCACTCCTGGCCTCAGGATGATAAAAACTGAGAAGACAATTGAGTGGACCAGGAAGAGTAAGGTGAAGAACTGAAAAAAACCATGTCCCTCTCCCCGAAGTTAATTAGCATCTTTTTAGATTGTGATATTCAGTGTAGCTTTCTATCTGGTATGACGTGGTTCCATATTGCACCTAACTGTAGCTGGCAGTAAAGTGTCTATATTAAACCAAAAACTCAAGTGGCCTGTAAAAGTAGTACAAATGGCAACTTCCAAAAACTTGTACACTTGGCCTTTCAAAGAAGACTAAATGAAAAAGGACATGCCAGCAACAATGGGGAAACAGACCACTTGCCAAGCAGATCCTTTGTAACCTCTTCTTCTACCCCACCATGTATATAGCTGAGCTCGTAACTATACCATTTAGAAGGAAGGAGTAATCAGTGACTTCTCACATAGAAACACCAACAAGTTTTGGAGAGATTAAATACAACACACCTACCCTCCAGATTTGTCACTTCTAAAAAATTAAAACTTTACAGTTGGCTTCAAAAAGGAATTAAAAGAAATACAATGCAAGCACTTTGGAAGCCGACTCTGCTCTCAGCTCTGCTGGAATAAATCAGGGCAGTTCCCCCTGCAGTGGATGCAACTGCTTGAAGTTTTGGGTCCAGTTCATGAATATACTGGTTTTTTAATAAGAAGTTACAAAAGCCCTAATCTAACAATTAGGTGAACGGCACCTACTTATGACAAACCACATCTCTGGTCAAACTGTGGCACCACTTGCCTAAAGCACTGCAAATATGTAATGCCCTCTTCTCCCTCGCCAGTTACCCCAACGGTGGAGGTAAGGACACCTGGATACAGCAAGGGAGCCACTGAGACTTGAAGCAAAGAGGAAGGGAAAGGAAAGGTAAAAAAGATGAGCTCATGTGCAAAGTAACATAATCTGTGGAATCAAATATAGGCCACTGGAAAAAGTGATGCTCGGAAATCACTAATAATCAGAGGAGATGAAGCACCACTGTCCTAGAGATCTGGGCCAGGTACTGTGCTGGCGTGAAACTCGAGTAGTCCCTATCCAAAGAAACAAAGCCCAAAGAACCCAGAATATTATGTTTCTCATCAATATCAATTGTATGCTTTGGAATAGCAAACCCAGCCAATGTTGCGCACACAGTCTGAAAGATGATACGACTTTGTTTTGATTTCTTGAAAAGAGTATGAAAAAGTGACTTTCTTAATTCATTTGGCTATGTCAAAATAGAGGCCTGAGAAAAAATTCTTAAAAGTCATTTCTCCATTCTTTTCATAGCTTCCATTTTTCTGAAAGGGCACCAAATCCTAATTCCCTCTGAAAACAGTAACAACAATAATAATGCAAAAT